>VZSF01004942.1:460687-527367 GCA_013398295.1 Chionis minor
GAGGAGGGCTTTCTCCCCGTGTGCTGAGCGGCTGGGGGGTGCCTTCCCCCGGACACCCGGCGTGGCAGCTCTCGGCCGCCTTCTTTACCTTTTAACCAGGCGTGGGTCTGCGGGAAAGGTGCGGGCTGCCAGCGATGTGCACCGCCGGCAGGTCCCGCTCCTTGTTCACCCCGCCTGTCTCCGCGTTAGCCTGCTCCGGGCACCCTAAAACTGCATCGACTCTCCCGCTGTGGTAGACAAGCCTGTGTTAACCTGCGCTGCTTTGGGGGAGAAATTGCTAGTATTTCAGTCTAGCCTTGCTGGGAGGGAGAGGAGTGCGCGTTTAAGGGAGAGATGGGATGTTACTACGTTTCCTTCGCCGCACAGCGCCTTGTTACACAAACCGAGGGAAAGTAGGTCAGTAAAGCAATACAGGCTGTGGATCGCTGTGTTTTGATTAAGATCGGGACATATGTTTTTTTATCTTTATCACCTGGCATGACGGCCGGGTTCTTTGAGCTTAATAACTTGATGACTTGCTATATACGCGTTATTATTTGTAGAGAGGCCTGAGGAGTATTCATTTGACTCGCAGCAAGTTTAGGAACGTAGTAGGAGGGCTGTGCTTTTGCAAGTAATTCTATATCCATATAGTTTTAAATAACGTTAAGGAAGATGGTCTTATAAAGATCACAGATTAGGATGAATCTTTAACTGAATTTCTTAAAACATTAGTAGTAAGAACCCTGAGAAAGACCTTTTCTTAAGGTGCCCTGAAATGTATGGTTTTCAGTTAGTTCTTCAGTATGTTAGAGGCTTGAAAGAGAGAATCTGTGACCAGAGCAGTGAAATTAAGGCTGGACTTAAATGCCTTTTTTTTTTTTTTTTAAACAAAAAAACCCCACCAAAACCCCCTAATTGGGCAATTCTCTGGTGTTGGTATTTTTGTTTGTCATCTGCAAGATGCAAGGGAAGTCATGGGCTTTGTTCAACTCAACATTTAGTAACCCCTTTCTTGTTGAGATTTTTTTTTTTCTAGGAATGTTTTTCTTCATCTTTGTTTCCTTCCTGTGAAGCAACAGAGTTCTCCATGGTGTGAATATGGATTGTGGTAACTTGCAGATTAAGAATGCAAGTTGTAGCATGTTAAGAAATAACTGTATTCCCTCAGCAAAGCCATAGGATTTTTGTGGTTCTGTAATGGTCGAGGTTTATAAAATGAGGGTGGTTGTGGAGCTCCCTCCTGTATAATTTGATTCGTCATTAACAAAGGCACTAAGAACAAAGTACTGTTCAGGCAGTCAGCTGACATTCTGTGTAGGAGCTTTGAGCGGTAATGCCAGATAGAATTAACAGTGTGTAGGATGATTATGTAGCTGTTGGTCTCTTAAAACTACTGCTTACCACATTTATAAGGAATTCGGTCTTCTGACGTTTTGTTATGAAACTGCTAGGGAAAACAAAACCGTAGTTACTGTTAAGAAAACGCTTTGATCTTTTTTCTGAATATAAATGTAGGTTTTGCTGTGGTCTTTTGTTTTGCAAATATCCTGTACATCCTCCTAATATATACAGCATAGAAGAAACAGTCTCTTTTAAGGTTAGTGATTCTGTAGCCCTTGAGAAATGTCTTTTCTTGACAAAATGTCACTTTGTTGTGGCCAGTGTGTATGTTTCACTTACTACTTGAGAGACTGTGCTGATCTTCTGGAAGGTGTTGTGCAGATACTTCAGAGAACAGAATTTTATTTTATTTATTTTATTTGGTTTGCTCACTTGATCAGTCTAGGTATGTTACAAAATCGCACAGAGTATGTTTGGAAATGCTGTATAGAGGTGGTAATTTCAGTGTTTTATCTTGAATGCAAGGCACTGGCTTATTGTAACCTTTTGGATTCCCCCCCCTCCAGTTTTCTTGAGCTCAAGCAGAAATGTAAATAAAACGTGGTGCTTAACTATTGAATCTTAATCTGATTTCTCAAGTAAAGGTTAAAGGGAAGAGCCAGATTTTCTGTTTGCCCCCACGGTAACTGTCTCAAGCTCTCCAGTCTTCTGTTGGAAGAACAGAAAATTAGTGCTGTGTTTGTGGCCCAGTGGACAATTGGACTGTTCCTTCTACTGTACTGAATGCATGCCAGCGGGAAAGCGTGCACTGTTTCGGTCTTAAAGGCATTTCACACACTCGTGTGAATGAATGGAGGTCTGTGTTTGACCTGCAAGTTGTGTTCTGAGGCTCCTGCGGAAAACCAGTCGGGAACCGTTCCTCGCTCTGAATTTCTTGTGTCTTGAAGAGGATAATGCATTTCTGTCCTTATCCATCGATAACCAGATTAGGGTGTTTAGGAGGTGGCTAACAGAATTGCGGCGTGGCACATCGCGGGGTTTGTCATGCAGTGGCTTCCATCAGTGCTTTCTCACCCTGTTGTCAGTCTGTGCTGTGCTGCTTTGTTATTTCATAGGGAAGGGACCGTCTTGCTCTCAGCTGAACGAGGAAATTGGAGTAAGGACAAAATTATGTGCCTAAAACTATGAGGGGCCATGAAGGGAAAGTTTAGACGTAGGTTTTCTTAAGATGTACTAAACATATTGCAGTACCAGACATAAGGTATTTGAGGGCTATCTAAAAGCATATAATCAGCTTTGTAAGAGGACATACTTGGTGCACGCATTTGTTGCACCAGTATATACTACGTATGCTATTTTGAATCATATAATGAATGAGATAGGTCTACTTTATTTATTTGTCTATTTTTATTTAAATGACATACAACGTAATGATGGTTCATGACTTTAGACACCAGTCAGATTTCACATGATACACCATATGTGACTGGTTCGTGAATAGGAATTATCCTTGTATCTTAACTACGTATGCATATCAAATCATGGGTTTTGTCTTCTTTCAAAATATTTCACTAATGTATGCATGGTCCTAGAGCACAAGAACAATTATCTTCCATTCCCTGATGTTCTTCTGAGGGGAGTCTGTCTTCCTAAGTCTTCAATCTCATTAGTAGTTTCTGTAAAATGTGGGTGCTGTACAGCTTTAATGTTTTGCTTTTGACTGAAAAAAAGATTGGACATATTAAAGATACATAGGCTACGGTGATGTTCGAGTTATTAGCTTTATTGTAAAAAAATATATATAAAATTGTAGTGCATATGCTTTTGTGATGTGTATGTCTGGTTTTCGTTTCCTCTAATAGGAGCCTTTTAAACCAACAGAGTCCTGGGAATGATGGCAATAAAGCAATTACAACACTGGCCTAGAAATTGGGCAGGATATAACTGAGATGCTTTGTACCATTCAGAGCTGTTTCCTGGGGGGGGAAAAAAAAAAAAGATTACAGATAGTAGCAGAAGTTTATTTCTGGAGAATAGAAATGCATGACCTGTTCCCTTTTCTGTTCTTCTTTCGGCCTGTTTTTTTTTTTTTTTAACATGCTGACTGTGCCTGCACTGGCTCCTTTCCCTGTTATTGCCCTGCACCCCTCCTCTTCTGTTATTACCATTTGGTGGGCACACTGGTTTGGGAAATGGCTTTACTCACTGTGGTTGAGAAAGGAAGGACAGATACCGTGAGCTGGAATTTGATTGCTGTTCTGAACCAAACTAGTGCAAAGCTTCTTTTCACGGTAAGGTCATATGCTACTCCCAGTGATTAACATATATTCTGAGTAGGGTTTTGTCTATAAAGTGCACATACCATTGCTAATAGCAGTAAAAGAACAGTGGGACAGTGAAACAACTGAGTGGGAGAGGGAGGGAATGTGTAAACAAGCCAAGGGGTGTATGAAAAGACACAGTTTCTACTCGGAGAATGGATGAATACAGCATGGTTCAACAGTGATGCGAATGAAAAAAAAATCAAGGAAGAAGTATGCAAGTCGGAGCATTTCTTACTTAAAAAACAATACTGCAAACATATGATAAACGCACAGTTATTTTCTCAAAACCAGCATGGATTTGAGAGTGATAACTGCACTTAATTTCTTTATATTCTAAAATAGCTACAAGTAAGTTTTGTCTTCCTCTTTCTAAATGGCATTTCTTAAAGTGTCATGGAATTTTTGGTGTTTGGTTCTGGGGAACTTGTGGGTAGTTCTTGTTGTTTTCATTAAATGTGAAACAGCAGTCTACTGAAAAGGTTTCCGGATATCTGGCATTCAGAAGTGCTAGTTGCTTTTGGAGTCTGTTTCCATTTGTTTTTAAGAACAAGTTACATAAGGAAAAAAAAATAATCCTTTGGTGTTTCAGTTGATATGCTTCTTTGTTTTGAAACATGTTTGATTAGTCCAGACTATTGCTAATACTACATTTGGGTTTTTTTTCTTTTATAAAAAAAAAGGTATGTTTTGAAGTAAGCACTAGAATTGCTAACAGCCCAAAGAGAAATTTGAAGTCTAGTAAGCATTTTCTTTGACGGAAGACACAAGACTCTTTCTGGTGACTAATTGGATATTAGCCTTGCAGGGTTAATTTTCATCTTTGTAATCTCTTAAATATGAGGAGTTTTTCCTTACTGTTGTATGTTATTTTTAATAAAGTCTTACTGTAGTAAATACCTATGAGCAAGTACGCTGTAATTGGATCATTTCAGGTGTCTGAAATGCCTTCAGAACTGAAGGTTCTGCTGTAGTATTCACCTGAATCAGAAATTCCACTCTGTATATTGTATTTATAGAAGTACCTTCATTTTAAAGAAGCGTGTTCTGGGTTTTGTGAGTTCTTTCATTTCCCAGCTCCAGCATCAAAATACACTTTTGTAGTGACAACAGGAAAGAGGGCTTAAATTGAAAGAGCCTTTTGAAAACAAGCTGTGCCTGTAGATTCTTACAAGAAGTAACTACAATTTAAAACTCAAAGGAGTTGCACAGCTATGTGGAGTACAGGTAACGAGATTTTCGTGGTTACTGGTTCAAAGTTTCTCTGGTATAGCTTCGAATATATTTAATTGATGTGAAAATTCTTCCCATCAACTGAGAAGTACTTAAAGCACTCAAAGTTATGGGTGGTTGGAGCCTGAGGAGAAGGGATGAAGATATCGAGCAAAGCTCTTAACAGCCTTGTCGTGGTTTGGGCTGGATTGGCCCAATCAGGTGGAACGACAGATGCTCGCGCTCGCTCTCTCTTCTAATCCGCTCCAGATGGAGGCAGGAGACACAGAAAAGAGAGAGACTTAAGAGTTTAGAAGGAACTAAACTACTTTAATGAAATATTAGTAATAAAATAATGGAAATAAAATGAAATATCTACAAAACCATATCAAGCTTCCAGGATGATAGTGCCGTCACCGGCAGGCACTGGGGAAGTCCCAGACTAGACTCGGTGACGGACAGGAACTGGATTACGGCTCTGGATTCAGGATCCGGGATCAAAGGCAGACGGACAGACGGAGTCCTCCTTGCACACCGGCCACTGAAGAAAGGGCTGACCCTTTGGTCCCTCAGCTTTTATACTGAGCATGAGGCAGATGGGATGGGATGGGATGGAATACCCTGGTGGTCAGTTTGGGGTCACCTGTCCTGTCCGCTCCTCCCCGCAGGTGCGACTCCTCTATGCTTTTCTGCTTCCGACCCTCCAAGGGGGCAAATACCAAAGCTGGCTGCCCTTTGTTGTTCTAGCAGTAAATATAAGCAAGAGCCTCTCTGCATCCCATTCCTTGGCATCAACCATAAATGTGGGTCTTACCACTCTGAGAGCGAACAGCTCCTGCACAACATGGTGTTGATTTCAGCAGTTAGAAGAGGCCTAGCTAAAAAGTCAAGTAACTGAACAAAATTGGTCCTGTTTTAACTCAAACCAGACAGGCCCGCAGAAGAATCTTACTTTCTTCAAATTAGATATTTTTGCTTTCATCAAATGTCAGAAGCTCCATCATGTTCTTTAGTTGCCTAAACAGTTACCATAGGTAGACTTTTATATTTGCCAAAATACCCTTTTATTGTTACAGATTGCTTTGTGTGTTGACCTGATAAAAGTCTTTTGGTCAATCAACTTATGTAATATGAGGTTTGGTATTAAACTTAAAGGTCAAGAGTATTTCTGTGTAGATTGTTTTTGTCTTTGCAGGATCTCTTTGCATTGTTGAGTTGATGTTTGCAAACTGTTTAGAAACACTGAGGGAAGCAGGCAGTATGTATTATTTTGGGATTGGATGATGCTCTTGCAAAAGAGGAGGAGAAATGGCAGCTACTAAAAATCCTAGCTATGTATCAGTCATATTTGCCATAATTCCTTAATTTCCACTTCTGAATATGTGAGTTAGGGAAGAGGTTGGTCAGTGAGCTCAAAGACCATTAACAGTGCCTTTTATTTTGTGCTGTGGTGTGCACATTTTTGTGTTCAGAGTTGAATATTATTTTCGAATTCCTGAACTACAGGGATTTAAAGTAAATTTAGGAAAATAAATTTCTCTACATGTTCTCTGCTGTATGTTCATATTAGTTACACTTTCTGCTTCTCAGACTTGCATTTTATTTGTGTACCTGCCCTGCTGGTTTCCATTTTCAGCATAGGAATTGAGTTCAACACACAGAAATTTGCCACACTAAAAAGTAATGTGAGCATTCAATACTAAAATAATTTGTCTGATGATAGAAGTAAATCTATCAGTCAGGTGCTAATAGGAAATCACAACTTAAGCTCACTGTTTGTAAACGTTGTAAACGTCAGTATTGATATTATGTGATATATATATCACATAGCCCTTCGCTTTCACGTATACCGGTGATATGTGTTAAAGGTGAATGAAGATGGGTCCCTCAAGTCTCCCTCTTTTGCCTTTGCTGTAATGTAATTGATAGTTTGAAAAGTCAAATCATTAAACTATTGAAGTGTTCCTGCATGAATTAATTAATTGGAAATGCCATGAATGGTTTATTCCTCAGTGGATATCATAGAATCACAGAATCGTTTAGGTTGGAAGGGACATTAAAGATCATCTAGTTCCAATGTCCCTGCCATGGTCAAGGACACTTCCCACTAGACTTGGCTGTTCCTCATCCAACCTGGCCTTGAACACTTCCAGGGATGGGGCCTCCACAGCTTCCCTGGACAACCTGTTCCAGTGCCTCACCACCCTCACAGTGAAGAATTTCTTCCTGAGATCTAATCTAAATCTCCCCTCTTCCAGTTTGAAGCCATTAAGCCTCCTATCACCATCATGCCCCTTGTAAAAAGTCCCTCTCCAGCTCGCTTGTAGGCCCCTTCCAGACACTGGAAGGCTGCTATAAGGTCTCCCTGGAGCCTTCTCCAGGGTGAACAACCCCAACTCTCTCAGCCTGTCCTCACAGCAGAGCTGCTCCAGCCCTCTGATCATCTTTGTGCCCCTCCTCTGGACCAGCTCCAACAGGTCCATGTCCTTCCTATGCTGGGGGCTCCAGAGCTGGACACAGTGTTCCAAGTGGGGTCTCACGAGAGCAGAGTGGAGGGGCAGAATCACCTCCCTCGCCCTGCTGGCCACGCTTCTTTTGATGCAGCCAGGATGCGATTGGCCTTCTGGGCTGCAAGTGCACACCAACACCACCAACACCCCCAAGTCCCTCTCCTCAGGGCTGGTCTCCAACCATTCTCTGCCCAGCCTGTATTTGTGCATGGGATTTCCCTGACCCACATGCAGGACCTTGCGCTTCGCCTTGTAGAACTTCATGATGTTGGTACAGGCCCACCTCTCAAGCCTGTCGAGTTCCCTCTGGATGGCATCCCTTCCCTCCAGCATGTGACCGTTCCACACAGCTTTGTGTTGTGGGCAGACGTGCTGAAGGTGCAGTCAGTCTCAGTATCTATGTTGGCAACAAAGATGTTAAATAGTACTGGTCCCAGCACCAACCCCTGAGGAGCATCACTTGGACATTGACCCGTTGGTATCAGTTTTTTGATTGACTTACCTATGGACACTAAAATTATGGTAATTTTTTCTCATGTTTCTGAACTTAAATACATTGATAATGCTAGCCATATTATTGTAATTTATGGATAGTGGAATCTAAATATAATGACCAGGTATTGAAGACAGTAATGAAACCAGGCCTACTTAGCAAAGACTAGCTGCTAAGTTACGGAGTGTTTTAAAGGTGAATAGGGGGGTTTATATTTCCAGAATATTTTTTGAAGTGGTAAGTCTTTTTAGAGGGCAGCTTAAGCAACATAGTGAAGTGATAGGTCAGAAATGACATGTGAATTCAGACAGGCTACAACAGTTAAACAAACCATAACTTTTGATATAAACAATGAGTCTCTTCTGTGGCTTACAGATCTACCAGGCATCACATAAAAATTCTCTTCAGGCCTTTTTTTTTTTTTTTCTTTCTTTCTTATTATTATTATTTTAAGTGAGCTACCTAATTTCATTTTAATCACTGTCTGGGTAGGGAGAGTTTCTACAGGTGTACTCATATTAATTTACCAGAGATCTTGATTGCTCTGGAAGTTACTGCCTTTTTCAGCTTTACTTCTCACATTTCATAGTAGAGTAAAACACCTGTGCTGCAGTAGACATATTTTACTTTATGCTAAAGCAGAGGAGCATTCCCATCAGTTCCTGTGTTACAGCCACTGAATCAGCCTATAATGCGTTTAAATCGTCAGAAATTGCCAGTCTTTAGTTTTCTCTGCAAATCGTGTCTGTGGCCTTTCTATGCTTTTTTCCTTCCCCCTGCCCAAAAGACACAGTGCTTGTTAACATTTCAGCACTGGGCATAGAGCAGTGTAGCCTAACACTACAACGTACTACAAATGATGATAAGCAGTAACAGGAAGTACATACTTTTGTAAAATCTTCCTATTTGATCCTAAATCCTGTTTTAGGTGTTGCGTTGTCATGAATTCTAGAGGCTTTGGCTGTCTTTCTCTTCCCTTTTAATGATAAAATTGTGCTTTGGTTACTAATAGGTTATAGACTATTAAGTGTTGATTCAGGAGGCTATTGAACATGCCTGAGGAAAGCTGTAAATAAAGTGAAATTGATGATTTGTAAAGTACAGTAATATTGACTGCATCTCCAGTTTTCAGTAAGTTGCTGGGAGTAGCATTTGGGAAATGTGTAACAGGAAAGCCCAACTGCAAGAATTTAAAACTGACTAAAGAATTTTTTTTTTAATTTTTTTTTTAAGCAAATGTAATTGGACTGTGGAAATAATTTTACAGATGCTGCAAAGGTTAAAAATATAGCAAGATTTGCAGAAACTGTTTTAAACTCTACTAGGAAAAAATGGCAAAATAACTTTTACTTTGGTTTAAAGGAGGTATTCCAGAACTAGAAGTTGAGATGAAATTTTGCTCGGACGGGAGGTTAGCTCATTTACTTGTTCTGACTTGTTGCAGCTTTGTTTGAAACCTCTATTTAAATCCTGTCTTTCAGCCAGACAGTAGTAAGTTGAACTATAAGACTAGCTTTTCTTTGGGGTCAGGAAAATACTACTGGAATGTGTTTATTTTTTTCTGAAGTAAATCTTTTCTGAACATATTCCTTCATGAAACTATTGAGGGAAATGGATAAATTGTTAGTGTTGTTAGAACTAGCCTGCAAGAAATACGGATAATTACTGTGGCAAGTGCCATGCCATTCCTAAATATTTCTAAGTGTCTATATCAGGTCTAGTCTACTTTTCCCACTTTTCCCTTCTCTTCTGCCACATTCATTTGGATTCCTGTTAAAAACAAACAAACAAAAAAAAAAAACCCAACAAATAAAGAAGCACATCTGGTGTGAGCCTCTTTTAGTGTGCTGTAGCTGATCAGTGGATGTAGAAGAGCTGTACTCTGCTCTTGTTGAAAAGTTGGGGGAACATTATCAGAATTTGAGATCAGATCAACGGCATAAATTAAACTGGTAAATATTTGCCTCGTTCCTGTTACTTAGTGACTGGTGTTCCTCATGCTTGCTGCCTTTTTTTAAATTTTTTTTTTTAAAGACACTCTAGTGCACTGGAACTGTCTGAAAAATGAGCATGTGAAGGAATACATTTGGCTTCACGGTTGGCTCTAGTACATTGGGATTTTTTTTGAGCCAAGCTGTATTATTTAGCTACTTCTGTCATTTTTACACACCCTCCCCACGCCCCCATTAGTGAGATTACAGTGGAAAAAGGAGTCTCTTTTGGTAAGAGTAGGAAATTTTCCTGATGAGCATCAGAATGTGTCGCACAGAACATGAGAGCTGTTTGCCAGCGCTGAATCATAGGTACAGTTGCCTCCTTCAGGAATGGAGACAGAAAGAGAGGGAGGTGCCATGAAGTAAAGTTAAACCCATCAGTAAGTGACACCATGTTATTTCTGTCACCACGCTCTGTTGTATCCTGAAGAACCGTGCTCCAGCATTGTGGGAAGCAGATTTTTGATTTTGAATGAGAATTTGTGTCCTCATGGCTCAAGATTCCTCTACCTGCTGTGGCACAGGGAGAATGCCCAGGAATTACGCCTTTGTGGTACATCTAAAGTATTTTGGGTGCGATTGGGATGCCCAGACACAGGCATGTGGTGCCACTTGAGATGCCTTGCAGTATCTACGCTAGCCACAGGGAGCAATCAAGCCTGACATGAGACCTGCAAGAGATCTGTGCCCTTCTGGAATGTCAGCTGGCAGCCAGACAGGGTACCCAGGACTGTCCAAACTGGTTTTAGATGACCGTGCTTAGGCAAATGAATCCTGTCCTTTGTGTCAGGACAAACAGAATCGGGCTGTATGGAATGCCTGATGTGTAAGGGATAAAGTGCTCACTACATGATGTGGGGCATTGGCTTGAAGTATGGATTAGAAGGATCAGCTAACCTGATGCATCTGTAGCGCTCGCGGCTTCATTTTCATGCTTGGCAGATATTGTTGTAGGCTGCACCAGTTCATCTGGAATTGAACTAACGATCCAGTCCCAGATGTTCCAAGCAATTGATGCAGCCTGTGTTTGTAAATCACTGAAGGGAGACTGGCAGTCGGTGTCTGGGTAGGCACAGGACGTGGGAGTGACTTGGGAAATGTAAGGAGTTCATCTGCTTGTCATTGTTTGGCTTGGGCATGGTTTTGCAATCCTGTCATTACAAACAGTTTGTGGTGTGGAAGAGGAACTGTTAGCAGTAGTTCAAAAACATTTAGTCTCTGTTAGCAATGCTTAAAAGGAAGATAGATATAGGAATGGCATGTTTTTTAACAAAAATCAAAGTTTAAAAACAGTATTATTAAATATACGAAGTTCTTTGGTTTGACTGTTGTCAATCTACTGTAAAATACTGCGAGTTGGTATTTACAACCCTAGTAGTGCTAGACATGTAAGATCTCGATACTGATAGAGTATTGAGACCTTTAGCTCTGTGTTACTGCCTGGGATCCATTTTTCCCCCCTCCCCGTGATTTTATTTGGGCATCTGCTTCAACGTCAGTTAACTTCTGATTGGCTGCTTCTCAGTAGCACGAGTAGAATATAGGACTTCTATTTCTACTGCCATGTAAATGATACTATATTTCTTTCTTCTGTTATTGACTGTGACTTAGAAAATGTTAGATACTAAATACCCATTAATTCTGCAGATCTTCAGACAAACTCGGGTAAAGGCTTGAGTTGCAGTAATAATAAATATAGTTTAATTTAATTTTCTTTAAAAAATAACATATTTTTCTCTCTGGATATTAAAAATTTTAGAGTCTCCTTTAGTGCTGGATACATCTGTAATTACCCTAATTGCTCTATAATAGATTGTTTAGAAGTTTTTAGCATTGGGAGTGTTAGAATGCTCTTTGAGTATCAAGCTTGATTGTCAGTGCTTATCCTTTGCTATCTCTGAATACTTTAAAAAACAGTTACTACATATTTGTAATCTGTTCCCCAAGAGTAATGCTACAAGACACAATGATACCACAGATCTTTTAGTTATTTTTAGTACAAATTGTATGGTTTGTTTCTTCAGAATTTTAGTATTTAAGCCTTCGGTGTGTTTTGGTGTGTGTTTCTAATTGTACAGCTGTGTCTGGATTTAATCCAGACTAGTCTAGAATAACTTTGTAAACCCCAAGTTTTGAAAGTGTGGTAAACTCGAGGGTCTGGTATGTCATGCAGGTTGGTTTGTGGTGGGTTTTTTACTGGAAACATTCCTTTGACTCCTTTGAAACATTTTGTAGAAATGCCCAGCACTTTATTGACACCAATTCACTTGTTGCACAGTACCTGCAGAATGCTCGTCTGCAGTACAGATCTCTTTCCTCTGTAAGAAAAGAATATTTCTAATCCTTGGAAGTTGAATCCTGTGTTTCTAGCTTTTTGAATCTAAGAACCACCTCTCTCTTTTCTTCTGCTTTGAAGTTTTTCATCTGGAAGAGAAGTTGTTCCAGAGTGAGAACATTTGCTGCTCATCAGGTTTCTTCAGGAGCTTTTGGCAGTACTAGATTCCGAGCTCTTCTGTCTGGGGTGTGCTTACCTCCAAAACTCTTCTTACCCATTGTGATTTAAAATTAAGATCAGAAGAACAGTCTTGTGAGCTTTAACTGAAGTTCGGTGTCTTCCATTAATTGTGTTTTTCATTTGAGATGTTCTGTACATCGCCAGCAATTCACACAGCCTTTTATTCCTGCTTTTAGTAGCTTAGAACTTGTTTGTAAAATGCCGTTAGATGCTTTCTCATCTGTCAGGTGTATTTGCATATGTAAAATCTGACACGCTCAAAGCGTTTGGCCTTTTAAATTACCTAGAATGAAAAGGACCTAGCCATTCTAGACTGGAACAAGTGTTGGCATCCTTCAGGCAGATTCATTTGGAAATATCAATTATATTTAAGCTTTTATCACTTCTGTTGCGGAAATTAATGTTGTTTGTGGACTGCATCAAGCTGACGTTACAGTCAGGGTCTGTACTGACAGTACAGCCATCAGCACGGTGGCAGGCAGGAGCTCCAGCCCTGGTCCATTGCCTAAACGAAGGCGCGTAGTAAACAAGTTTGGCTCAGCTGGATTGAGCAGAACTGCGCCTTGATTATACCCTGCGCAGGAACAGTTATACCTCGAGCTGGGGTTCCCTATGCTGAAATACATGGAAATGTTTTTATAAGAGCTGCAAACAAGAGTATTGTTGTGCATGAGTAAGAGCACACGGAAAGCGGATGGAAGCTAATATGCTTTTGTTTCATTAACTGCTGTAAATACAGACTTCAGGTCTCAGATCTTCACAAATAATGTTAAGCACCTTTCTGAAAATGGAATGTCCCTAAAGATTAATTTGGGTTCTGTTGTTAATACAGCCTAGGGAAATAGAAGTGTAAAGGCCCAAAAGGGTGGAGAAAACCTCTGTAAAAGGTTTCTCTAAAAGACGGTACACAATTTTCCTGCTCGTGTTTATTTAAAAACAAACAAAAAACCCCACCACAAAAGGAACTCAGGTGTGTTACCACCTTAGCCTTAAAAGAATTGGAAAAGGTCCTTTTCACCTGTTAATTTTATACATGTATGGTACTGTGCTATAATTTTGGAACACTTTTAGTGACTGTACTTCAATTTTTAATGTATTTTAACATAAATCATGAAAAGTCTAGTTAAGAACACCCAGATGTCAGTGGTTAAGATCAGCTCTATGTTCCTTGAAAATACTTACGCATTTTAAAAAAATTACTTTAAAAGCTGTGTTTTATGTGGACTAAGAAACTGTAAAACTGTTTCATAGCGTAGGTTTTTAATCCAATGTGAACAATGTTTTAAATGTATGGAAAAAAATATGCTTTAACTCAGCAAAGTAATTTCACAGTATTACCAAGATCATTGTTTAATGTATTGTCCTGTAATTTACAGAACATGTCAATAGCTGGGGATGTTAGGTCTTTGCATTTTCTGAAATTCTATTTCTGCATTTTGGAGTTGAGCAGTAACTTTGACAATTCTCCATTTTCAATACTCTACAATGAATTGCTCGGCATGAATAAAATTTAATTTATCTGAGCCATTGGTTCCTAAAGTACGCTGCTGTTTGGTGTTGTCTAGCTTTTTCTTGATTAGGAGGTTTTGCAGAAATGAGTGGAATGCTCACTTACTATTTTTAAAATTGTACTGCAAATAACTTTTATTTTTTCCAAAGGCTTCTTGTGCGATATTTGCGTATCAATGCTGCGTTGTAGTGCTGTTGGATAGTAACTTGAAAGCCTAGCCTGTTCCATTAGTAAACCCAAAAAACCCCAATGCAGCAATGAAACCAGCTTTATTTGAAAAGCATGTTATCACTTTTTAATCAGTTTTTATGACAGCATATTCATGTGTCAATGTTGATCTCTTCGCGCCGCTTAAAAAGCTACAAGATCTTTCTTAATGCTATTTAAAAATTACCTGCAAGCTCGCAGGCATCCTAGATGTTAACCCTCAATATTTACACTTCTGTGATGGTGCTTAGTTCATTGCACTTAACCTGGCATTTGGATTAGTGGTTTCCCCTGTTGGAAAAAAAATCTCGGTGTCTGGTTCTGTTGAAGAGACTAAGAGTAAAAGCAGCAGGAATCAAAATGTATTCTGCCTCCGCCCCTGTGCTGAGCGGGAGTGCTGTTTCCATGGCAACGCACGGGCTGGCTGGGGGGGAGGCTGATGCTTTTTCCCCGATTCCGAGAGTTTACATATCCAAACACGATTATTCTTAGCAAGAGCCTCCTAAAAATCAGTGTTTGTAGGAGAGAAGGAGAGAACGTTAATGAAAATTGTCCATCTACACCCAGATGTTTCTTGCGGTGGTTTGTGCACCACACAGCTTTTTCGCTAACGCTAGAAAAATGCACTAACTGTAGCAGCAGTGAGCTCGGACATGTTAAATATGGGCTGTTCTAACATTTGGTGCTGCAAATGCTGTTGGGCAAAACCTTGCTTTACCTATTAATGAAAGCTGCCTTCCTTTGGGGAGGCGATGTTATTAAATATAGTTGACATTTCACTGGGAGCAAGTTCTGAATAAGCACAGGGTCAATAGTCACCGTTCCTGAGACAACGTGGCTTTGCAATTAATTTTATCTTATTTAGAAATGGCAGGTTTTAGAGCAGATAATGCGCTAAATTGGTCTTCCATTACTGTAGTGCAGCTGTGTCTCAGCCTCGCCCATTTTATTTATTATGGGAACCATAGGCTGATATGTCTTCCGCCCTCAAGCTTATAGACAAATCCTCCTTCCTTTCCCTAAGTGGATTGAGAAGCAGTTACATTCTACTGTTGGAATATGTCCGGGGTTTTTTTTTTTTTGGAAGGTTGAATATTTTGTATTGAGACTATTTTATTTAGTCACTAGAGATTAATTTCTTTCTTGATTAAAAATACACAAACCTGAAACTGATGCAAAGAGGAGGGCAAGCCCGGGAGTATTGTCTGCCTGTCTTAATTTTTTTTTAATGAAGGATTGGAATAGTGGCAAATGCTGTGTGTGGGAATGAATTTATTTGCATGGAGAATTTTCACCTTTTCCTCTGGCGGTGGCTCCCAGAAGATGATGTCACCTTGCAGCTCATTGGTTGTGCGGCACCTAGTGCGGGGAAGGGAGAGAAAGATGCCGGCACAAATCTCAGTGGCGGATCTAGGGTGTTTGCGAGCGGTTTTTGATAGAATCTTTGATTAGTATTGAGAATTTACTGCGTGTGGCCATGTGAGGAGCTGGGTCCGTCCTAGGGTGAGGGGATTTGAAGAGCTATCAGAGGAATGAGGCGGCTGATCTGCAAGAGGATCTGTGATTGTAAGTTGAAAAATCTGGGTGGAAGGAAAGAGACAGGGAGTGCTGGTTAGACACATTGTGGGAGGATGTGTAGCAGAAAATGCATGCATGAGTAAAAGGGAAAAAGGGAGAAGCGTTTGTCTTTAGTAGACTGGAATGATAAAAAATTATATTAAGGGCTTTCCTTTGGGGAAAATATTCAGAAATGGGCAAAAATATTCAATCTCTGCCAAGATATTTTCCCTATGGGAATGAATGTGTAGGATTCATTTTTATGTTCAGTTTTACAGTGGTTAATTATGAAGGCAAAATAATATTTTATAAGAATTTAACATGTAGAAAATGCTGTTTATTTCCCATTGTCATTTTATCCCTAGGTCAGAGACAGAGGACAAAGTGATAAATATTTGTTTTTATTTCTACATTTTGTGGTGGATTTCTGTGAAACGTGAAGCAGAATAGTTGATTAGGGAATAAATATGCATCCATTCTAATAGTTGTATTTTTATTTAATGTATGCTTTTCTAGACAAAAGCTTTGATGATGAAGAGTCAGTGGATGGAAATAGGCCATCATCAGCTGCTTCAGCCTTCAAGGTTCCGGCACCTAAAAAGCCAGGAAATCCTTCAAACAGTGCAAGAAAGCCAGGATCGGCTGGTGGGCCTAAGGTTGGAGGTAATGTAAAGCTATTCACATTCTAATCAGTGTTCCCAGAAACCTTGCCAGAGCAGGCACCAAACAGAACTTTGGAAGGTGATGTTTAATTCATGACTGCAGTATTTTTGCAGAGCCGAAAACAGTAAGAGACCCTGTTTTACATAATTATTCACATGTAAAGGTGTGTGCATGTCTGTCTGTTTCTGTGAATGTACCTTTAGCTTGTGAAGGCCTCTCATGTTATAAATAAAATTAACGTCTGGAGGTAGCAGTTGTGTTGGTAAAATATATGCGTCCCTCTGATGGAACCCTCACATCACTTACTGTATATATAAATATACTGTGAAATTCTGTAGTAGGTCTGTGTAGATGAAATTTTTACTGTAGGTCTGCCCTGTTTCACATGGCTAGAAAGGACTAGCCATCAACTGTATATCTCAACAGAGGTGTATATTACACCTGAATGACTTTTAGTATTGTTCCTTAAACTGTCAGAGTAATGTGAAATTGGTTGTGAAAGGTAAAAAATGAGGGCCAAAACCCTTGCCAGGATTTTTTTTTTTGGCGTGGTAGACTTCAAGGCATTATAATGATGATGCTTACTAATTATAACCTTTGAACATGGAAATCTGCATTTTTTTAGGGCGGGGGTAATCTAACAAAAGGAACTGTTTACTGTAGGGAAGTGACAGCTTTTTTGATGGTTTGTGTACACATTCAGAAAAATATATAATTCACTGGAAATATACCTTGCTTCAGGTATGGGTTTTTTATGAATAATTGATTCTTTCAGTAAAGGATTTTTGTAAAAGTAATTTTTTCATGTTCCTATTCATGTAACACTCCCATATGTGGACTGCAAAGGTAAAATTTGAAAGAAGATACATGTGCCAAACAAGCTGCCTTAAGTATTTTCATATTACTAAGATATAGCTAATGTTTTGACGATTTATTGTTTTTCTAATGTGATCTTCAGAATTCCTAATAAATGGAAAAGATTCCCCATAAGGCAGGATCAGCACTGTCACAGTATAACTCAAAATTGATAGCAGAATGAATCAGTAAGTACCACCCAAAAAGCTTCCTAAAGGAGGTTATCTCTTGAAATTGACTCTTAGTATTTATTATTATTACACAAATAAGTAATAATACTATCATCTCCTTTAATCTGAAGCATGGTATGTTTTGTGTGCAAGACTAACATATATAGTACCAGAACTGAATGCTCAGGATTCCTGTTTCTTTCAGTATGTGCTTCTTTTAATAACGTTTTATTAAATACAGATGGTTTTTAAAGTAGCATTGTTTTTACATGTAGACTTTTATTTTAAACGCTCTGCAGTAAAAACATGGAGATAGGAAAGCAGGGGAAGGGAAATAAGAACAGAATAACCAGTTGACTGATTTTTTTTTTTTTTCAGTTTGTCTAAAAATTCAGGAGTAAAGGAGATGAAAACACAAAAAAAGTATTACATTGTTTTTCTTCCTTTATTGCTGAACTTCAGAAAATTAAATTGAAAAAATACAGGGCATAAGGACAAACTTCAAGCATGCCAAAACCAGAGAACTTGGGTCACTCCTTGCTTTATACCATCACCTTTCATATCTGGAAGATACTGAGGAGCGTTCACATGTGCATCTGTTTCCCCTCTTCTTTTAATTCCGTCAGTGTGACTGTAGTCAGAATTCTGAAAATTTAGGATTAAATGTTTGGTTGGCCTTTATAATGTTGACTAAATTGTTTTTTGAATGCTTCTCTGTATGTGCATCTATGGCATGGTTATGCAGACTGCTCAGGTGCGTGACCATGGAGAATTTTTGCCATAATATTTTGTAGGAAAGATGTTATGCCTTGTATTCTTCACCAAATGGCTAGAAGATTGAAATTTGTCTTCCAGTCTTCAGTTGTTCTCGACTACCTCTACTTTTTTTCCTCTTGATGTCTACTAGAGAGAAGCTTCTACAGGTCTATTAATGCCTGTGCATAGATTTCTTTCGTTGCATATAGCTATATGCTTCCTAGTTTAATTCTTCTTTGATGTTTTTTTTCCCTTCAGGTTTTCCTCGAGTTAACCCTCAATCTTTTCTTTTTAGCATTTCCTACTTCACCTTTGATCAGCAAGGCTACTATTCCCAATTTCATTTTTAGCAGCTAATATTTGTCTTTGTTTTACTCCTGCTGCTCATTACTTGTATCTTTCAATGTTTTTCTCCATCTCCTTTTTTTTTTTGAGGATACCAGTGTTTAAACTAGTTTTAGCTAGTACCAAGCTTGCTAGCAGATAGAAATCTTAAATGTCTGTGCTAAGACAGCCTTACCCTTCTGCATAGCATTTACAAATCCTGCATCTCCTAGCCTAATAAACAGCATTAGTGTAGATGCCAAATGTATTTAAGTTAATCAAGTCCTAGTCTCTTCAGAAGTGAGGAGTTTCCCATAACATTATTCATGTGTACAATGATACTAGGTCAGACAAAAAGTCTATATAGTCCGCTGTCCCACCTGACAGTAGTCAGAAATGGCTGCTAGAGAAATGCATGTGAACAGGGCACATGTCTAGAAGCACACGGTCGTTACAGGACAAAATGCTGGGTTTAGAGAGCTTTATTCAACAGAGAACCATCATCTCTGAAGTGTCCAGTTAGGGCATTTTATTCTGCTTATCTTGAAATTTCATGGGTCTTTTATGTCTGCAAACAACCCTTGATGCTCTTTCGCATCCACTTTCTGTAGGATCTGCTTTGCAGATGCCTAAAAGACACCTGAGATTTTTCTCCAGCCTCAAAATTACCATCGTGATGGAGCTAATCTATGGTTCTCAAAGTTTTCTGCTCTTGCTGATGTATTAATGCTCTGCCATATCCTGCAGTCCCAAATCCTTCTGCTCACCACTGCCTGTGATCAGCCAGAATGTAATTTCTCACCTTTCCCTCATAAGCAGTGGCTGCAGGTATTTCAGACTCATAACTGCTCACCTCATCGTTCTGCCACTTAATGGTCCTGCTTGCCTAAGTTTTCTCTGAATCTTTCTCATATATGTGCCCTTGTGGCCAAGAAGGCCCATGGCATCCTGGGGTGCATCAAGAGGAGTGTGGCAAGCAGGTTTCGGGAGGTCATCCTCCCCCTTTACTCTGCCCTGGTGAGGCCCCGTCTGGAGTACTGTGTCCAGTTCTGGGCTCCCCGGCTTAAGAAGGACAGGGAACTGCTGGAGAGGGTACAGCGAAGGGCTATGAAGACGATTAGGGTGCTGGAGCATCTTTCTTATGAGGAAAGGCTGAGGGAGTTGGGTGTTTTTAGTCTGGAGATGAGGAGGCTGAGGGGGGATCTCATCAATGCTTATAAGTAATTAAAGGGAGGGGGCCAGTCTTTTTTCAGTGATTGGACAAGGGGCAATGGGTATAAACTTGAATACAGGAAGTTCCATCTGAACATGAGGAGGAACGTCTTTCCTTTGAGGGTGGCAGAGCCCTGGAACAGGCTGCCCAGAGAGATGGTGGAGTCTCCAACTCTGGAGACATTCAAAATCCACCTGGATGCCAACCTGTGCAACCTGCTGTAGGTGGACCTGCTCTGACAAGGGGTTTGGACTAGATGATCTCCAGAGGTGCTTTCCAACCCCTGTGGTTCTATGATGTATATACATACTAAGAAGTTGCAGTTCAGCCTCGGAGGAAGAAGTAGCAGCAGCTCCACTAACTGTGTTGCTTTTTCTTTCCTTTTCACAAAAATCCCCAAAGTCATGTCAGTGACTCCCCCCAGCTGAAGCGGTCCTTTGCTGCAATTTCTTCTCTTCAGGCTTCTGTGACCAAGCAGAACTGCCAGTGCAGGTAGAAGTTGTGAGTGTAGACTGAGATTACTGCAAGTTACATTCGTTTAAACTGCATTTTACATTCCAGAGGCCCTTTTCCTAGGATATTGCTTTAGAAAGATGTGTTTTCCTATTGGCTGTAGACAACAAAGTACAGCTTTTTCCTGGTTCCAAAAGGGAGTGGAGGCTATCCTGTCTTGAGGCTAAGAAAATTAAACCTCTTAGCCGTGCTGCTTGCTTTCTTTTATGCTGGTATCTGCTGAATTATGCCTCAGATGTATGTGTGGTTGGCTTTTCATTATGTACTCCTTGGAGGTGTTTCTTATTGAAGAGATGGATAATTCCACACTAACCAGATAACGTTGTTCAAGTGAAAGGACCCATCCAACATGCAAAAAGAGATTTTTTTTTTTTTTTTTTTTTTTACTCTTATGGGCACTTTCCATTTAACGTAGGAAGTGCACTTTGGTGGCACTGGAAATGCAAAATCATTGTCCAGGAAGGCAGGTGAAACAGCTGTGTACAGTAGCAATAGCAGTGTCCTACTCAGGCTGGAATTTTTTCTCCCTGTGCTGGGAATGACTGTGCAAGGTCATTTCCTGTTGGCTGTAGGGATGGGAGAGCTTGTAGGGCTTGTGCGTTGGCTGACAGGTGTGCTTAAGTCTGTAGAAGACAGCTTGCCAGAAAAGTATCAGAGCAGGCAGCCTTGGCAGGGTACTGCCCTGAGAGTAAGAAATTCAGCAGTCTGTTTCTCATCTGACTTTACTGCTGAGAGGTGTACGGACACTGGCCTTCTTGCTTGTGATGAATGAGAAGTGATGGGTCTTCAACTTAATGGGGCAGAGCTTTGTTTGGCATATTTCTTATTCCATGGTCAATACACTTTCCCAAGTTAGTCCTTTGCCAGGAAATGCGCAGCTGATCTACTTACTTCTGACATGCTTGCTTTCAGCTCTCCACTCAAGTGGTAGAGCCTCTGGAAAAAAAAAAAAAGGCGGCCCCTTTGTTCTAAGGCCACCTTAGAATGTGCATTGTGTGTGTTCTGCCCTTCCAGAAATGGGTACTGATGGGCTCTTCCTTGGCAGTATGACAAGCAGCTCTTTGATTGTAACGGACACCATAATTTACAGCAGAAAAAGACTTGAGTATGTTAGCCAAATGGGCTATATTCTTGTCCCTGTGCTGTTCAAGATCTCTTGTAGGGCTTTGGCAGGTTCTCTTGCAAACGCGAGCTCCCCGTTCCAAGTCTTCGAGGGAATTGTTCGCTTGTATACTGTTGAGAAGCTGTATGTAGTCTAGATGTTAGTAGGAAACCTCAGTCTGTACCTCAACAAGACTTGCCTCCTTTCTGTTCCCAAAATGTCAGTTTAAGTCAGTAGTCTTTAAAATGAGTTAAATGTCAGACTAGTGATACTTCAATAGAGCCATGTGGCATTTGGAAGAAAAGCTTGCTAATGAAATCCAATCATGACAAAAGTTGGTATTAACTTTCTGTTGTATGATTTATGAGATGCTCTTTAGGGCCGGAACATCATTCTTAGTGTTGTAATTTGAAACACATGGACTTTACTTTGTGCAGTTGTCTTCAGTGGGAAGATCGTGTATTTTTAACTATGGTTCATTGGCTTTAAAATCTATAGTTTATTTGCCTACTAGTGTTACTACACATTGCTTAGTGTTTAATAAGGATGTTGCACCTCTGAAATGACCTGTGTTGCTTTAGGATGAATCATCCAGTGACAAAACAGCAAAGAGGACATTATTAATTCAAATATCGGAATTATTGTAACTTCTGCTTAAAAAGATATTTTGGAGTAAGAATGTTGTTGATGCCAGGCATGAAGAATGTGAAGTGAAACCCCAAGGACATTGAGTTGGGGGTTTTTTTCTTAAAAAACCTGTGTGCAGATTCCAACACAAAATTGTGATGTTACCCTCTTTTCTTAACCTGTTCAAAGGATCTGGTCCTCAATGAAGACTGCAACTGTGCCAGTTTGAGGTTTGATAATGGCATTATTTGAAATAATCCTCAGTTTTGGGATGGTCTTCAGTCTTAAAGTTAAAATGAGGTCTCCTAAAGTTTGATGATTACTCAGAAAACATTGAAAGTATCTCCTTTAGGTATAAATCAAGTAACTGGAAAACTTGGGGGAACTGAGTGAGCAGTTTTGGCAAAAGAAGGATGTGAGAACTATAATAATACGGTATATGTTTTCCTTAACTACAGGAACACGTTCTTAACTGTAGAAAGCTATTCCCAACTTCAGGAAATTTGTTTAGTTTGTGTATCTGTCTATAGTGTGTTCTATCAGCATCGTAATGCTTTTTTTTCCTTCTCAATAATAGCAATACAGCTCTTGGAGAAGTATTAAAATGGTACTGATTTACTTCTTTGGGCTCTGTTTCCTAGCAGAAGACATTTCAAAGTGTTTAGAGGCTTTAGTAGGAAATAGTTTAAATGAAAAGAATCATAGAATCACAGAATAGTTTGGGTTGGAAGGGACCTTTCAATGTCACCTAGTCCAACCTCTCCTGCCATGAGCAAGTACATCTACAACTAGATGAGGTTGATTAGAACCCCGTCCAACCTGATCTTGAATGTTTCCAGGGATGGGGCGTCTACCACCTCCTTGGGCAACCCAGACCAGTGTTTCACCACCATCATTGTAAAAAATTTCTTCCTTCTATCTAGTCTAAATCTATCCTCTTTAAAACCATTACCCCTTGTCCTATCGCAACAGGCCCTGCTAAAATGTTTGTCCCCATCTTTCCCTGTACGTCCCCTTACAGTATTGAAAGGCTGCAATAAGGTCTCCCTGGAGCCTTCTCTTCCCCAGGCTGAACAATTCCAACTCTCTCAGCCCGTCCTCATAGGAGAGGTGCTCAAGCCCTTTGAAAANTGTCACCTAGTCCAACCTCTCCTGCCATGAGCAAGGACATCTACAACTAGATGAGGTTGCTTAGAGCCCCGTCCAACCTGACCTTGAATGTTTCCAGGGATGGGGCGTCTACCACCTCTTTGGGCAACCCAGACCAGTGTTTCACCACCATCATTGTAAAAAATTTCTTCCTTCTATCTAGTCTAAATCTATCCTCTTTAAAACCATTACCCCTTGTCCTATCGCAACAGGCCCTGCTAAAATGTTTGTCCCCATCTTTCCCTGTACGTCCCCTTACAGTATTGAAAGGCTGCAATAAGGTCTCCCTGGAGCCTTCTCTTCCCCAGGCTGAACAATTCCAACTCTCTCAGCCCGTCCTCATAGGAGAGGTGCTCAAGCCCTTTGAAAATTTTTGTGGCCCTCAGAAAGGCTCTGCATAAAACAAATATGGTACTAAAAAATGGACTTACTGAAATGTTAGCCAGGTGAGGTTAACCTCATTAGAACTACATACTGTAGTTAAGAAACATTTCCATTAAAAGGGCTTCAATAATTGTGGAACAGTAAATACAAATTGTTAGTGAATAGACTTGAAGCAGGGTAAACTCGTGCTTGCTGTATTGATTGTCTTCAGACTCATGAAGACAGTTCTGTGTTTACTTGCACAAAAAAGCTTCATGGTAATCAATGCCCAAGTTTGGGTTGTTTTTTTTTTTAACTTCTGAGTTTTGCAGAAAGTAAGTTCAGGAGTCTTTCCTCCATTATTTGTTCAGCCCTCATTAGGTGATTTCCAAAGAGCTGTATTTGTCATGTAAAATAAACTAGGATTTTTTCCCCCCTATTATTCTGTATCGGCCCTTTGTATGACATGAAACTGCTCTGAGATAATCTTGATCAGCAAAGCATCCCTGGTGTTCTGTGGAACTTGCTTCCCTTGTTAGTTTCCAGGTTGTTGTGAAATTCAAGGATTTTTGTGCAAGATCTCAGCTGAAATCAGGCTTTTTGTCATTTGGATCAGCCTTGGGGTATCAGAGTCTGAATTGGAGGATTTTTTACAGAATACCTCTTGTATTCCTTGTCCCCATAGTGAATGTCAATTAACTTCCTTCCCAAGATATCCTTGCCCACAGAATTGCTGGGTTGCAGTCATGTAGTCATGAACTGCTGCTATGTTAACCTAACTCAGAGTTCAGGGAAGTTGAAGGACTTCCAGCTTCCCAGGTTTTCTGAGAGTTGTTGGATTTTGTTGTTGTTGATTAACTACCCTAAGTGGCACTTCAGGAGAGGGTTTACTTACGTTTTGCGTCAAAGACTTGATGACTTTACCACGTCATCGGTGGTCTGTTCTCCTTGGCCGTTATAATTGCTTGTCCAGTCACTCAGATTTCTATTCCTCTAGCAGATACTTTCCTTTGCGGCTGCCCTCAGCAGGTGGATTGGAAAATCCACCTTAATGACGAATTAAAATAGAAAAACATGATAATTTGTAAGCACGTATATGTGCACACACATAACATACCTTCAGAGAATATATATGTATGTATTCATAATCGCTGTTCTTTAGTCTTTGTGTTTTCTTTGCATCACCCAAGGACAGTTGGCAGATAGTTCATACATCATAGTGTATTTTGCACTAATTTCTAGAAGCTTCAGTTAGATTGGAGGATTTACTGTGTTGGTATAAGCACAATACTGTGTCTGGTAGTCTTCTCTCAAAAGGCTTATAGGCTAGAAGTCAGCTTACAAATGGATAAAATAGGAAGAGAGTAACAGTGGGGCAGAAATTAAAGTCTGGAGGTAAAGAGCTCACCACACTGTGTAACCCTCTTCTGACATTTCTACCCCCATTCTAGTCCCAAGTGTCTTACTAGTTATCATGGTAATACCAAGTTGCAATGTTTGCTAACATTGAATACTGATTTTTTTCCAAGCAGTAAGAAGGGGAAGCATGTTTATATTTTCATGTGGGTGAATCCAGAAGGAAAAGGAAGGAGGAGGAAGCAGGGCTGAAATCAGTCCTTATGGGCTGTGGCTGTGTTACAGAGTAAGACAAGACAGCCATTCCAAAACATGCCTGCATTGCTGCTTTGCAATGAGTGAGAAGTGTCTTAAAAAAACCTGCTTCATTTCTTTGGACAATTATATATGCTCTTAAATAGAGAAACAGGGAATGTAGAAGCATAAGATACAAATTATGATTTGAGTAGAGAATTTTCACCAAGGGTGCAAATATTACGTGCAACAAATAAAGGTCCTTAAAAATAGAAGAGAAAAAAAGCACATTAAAATCAAATCGCCTTGACCTTCTGTCTTACACTGCTGAACGTTTAGAAATAAAAGAAAAATGTGTTGTCTAAAACATATTAAAAAAACTACTTGTGTAGTTTGTGATGACAGGCAAAGCTAGTTCTAATTGTTCTTAATACAGTATCTGTTTAAATTGTTTCAGAAAAGAATGCACAGTTGAAGAGAAGTGACAACAGCAATGAAAATACTATTTTTCTGAAACTGTTACACCACACAGCTCCAAAAAAATCACAGTATCCCAATCTATTTTGCAATACAAATTATAGATTATACAAACAAACTGTTTGTGTTCCTGGTTGTTCTCAGTAATTTCTGCAGTGTAAAATAATTAGTGCAATTTTCCCTGTTCAGGTGTAAAACTAGGAACAAATTTAAGTAAAATGTAAATGTTGGGTTATTAGAAAGCTATATTAAAATAATAAGACTAATGCTGTCATGCACATAAAATTAGCATAACTTTAAAAACTCGCCTGTTGAAACCGAATGAATGAGCCAGGATCTTAAATGTATATTCTTTTTAAGTATTTGTGAAAAATGAGTGCCAACAGAGAAAAGAAATACATGAGTGCTTTGAAGGATTACTGTGTGAGCATGAACATTGTGCACAAGTTGAAAGATGGCTGTGTGAGCTTCCAGTTGAGTAGAACTAGTCACTGATCAACAGTGAGATAAGCCTGAAAGAAATCAGATACCTGTATTCTTGCTACTTATGGAACTGCTTTTTTTCCCTCCATATCCGGGGTTTGGTCTTACCTAACGTATGCCATCCAAACCTCATACTTGGTGAACCACTATTAATTTATTTGTTGTATAGTTGTCATTTCTGCGTGCTTCACAAATGCTTGTGAATTGAATTGATCTCCTCAGCATGCCTGTGAAAGTAAGAGGCAGTGGTATTAACATTCATAGCTGTGACACTGTGCTACATAGGAATTGAGGCTCAAGTTGTTCCAACGGCGCATTCAGTATTAGGGATTGGCTTCAAATACTACTGACTAAATTGCTCAGAGAATGTAATGTTCAATACACAATTCCAAAGGAATTTTCATACTCGAGCGCACCTCCAGATTTTAAGGTGTGCATGCTGGTGCAGTGATCTTCAGTCTCTTCAGTCCACGTAAGAATTATTTTGTACTTCCTCTTAGACACAAGTCCTGTATTTGCTCCTGACTAATGTGGCACACCTCAAGGATTGAGATGTGCTATCCTACTAGTTGAACACCTTGTGCCACCTTCTTCCTTGTAAAGATAGCTCACTCCTAATTTCTTCTTGTCCCTCCTGCACCTGTTCTTTCCTGGGGTGAGTAATTGTATGGAGAGATCTGCGTAGCGTCTCAGTCCTCAGAGGCAGCACGCTCATTTGATGGGTGGAAACTTCTGTTGGTGTGCAGTGGCATGCAGGAGGAATGTTTTAATGAAGCAGGCACGATACAGGTGGGATCTCTGGGGAAGTTCTCTAACCACGTCCGCCAAGTTTCTAATGTAGGCAGATAAAGTAAGGAATAGAAGGCATTATGAAGGTGTTTTGCTATTTTGTTCAATTTGTGCAGCTGTTTGAGCTTGAATGACTTTCTGGGTGCCTCAGGGACAATGACTTTTGGCATTGGAGGAGCTGAGGTGGACGAGTTGGTTCAGAATGAATGTCAGTCACTGGGGCTGAACATGACAGAATTCATCTGTCAGTTTCCTTAAAGTGGGCTTTCTAGCAAAGGCCTTTCAACTCTTCTAAGTCACTTGGTTATGACTTGAATTGTCTTCTAAGCTGGTTTAAAACAGCGTGAAGGCTCTATCAGTTAAGATTCTGCCAAAAAAAGGGGCTTATTTGTGTTGCATCTCATGATTTAAATTTCTTTTAATTTCTGAAACTTATTTCAAAAAACTCTGGTGACTTGTGCTGGAACAACTGATTAGGTTTACTGATCCTAATTGCCTGCCCAGTGTCTTTGTCAAAGGCAGTTCACCTTAAAGGCATTTTAGCTTAAGTTAATAAATTATGAACTGCAGTGGCTGGTACATGTTCCTTCTGCTGTTCTGCTCCCCCCTCCTCTCTCCCCTATGCACAAGTAATGACTACAATCAGACAGATGTGTTGAGTAGCCCAATAAGGTAATCTCCAAATGGTTTCCTAAGTTTTATTTGTGAGGTTTCTCTGGTACTGGCAAGGCATGTGTTTGCAAAAGTCAAGTTTATAGTAACAGAGAGGCTTTTGAGGATAGGGGGTTATTTGTTTCCAGGTGCAATTGTTATTTTCCTCAGAAAACGGACACAAGGTGGCTGGAATTGTGTTGATGAAAATTTTTGTCTAAACTAAGATCACTACAGCTTTTCATGATTTGGTCTTCCCGTAAGTTTTATTGGCAGAGCTGTGGCAATTAGCAGTGTGATCTGTTTCTTAATTTGTACAGCAAAGCCAGTAAGTGAAGCTAAGAGTTACAGCAGAACAATTATGCATCGGCTGGTACAATTTATGCTGTGAGTAGAACTTGGTATAAGTTACTACGCTGACATAATTTTATTTAAATTAATCTAATTATATCCATCATAGAGGATTTAGAAGTGTAACTATCTAAAAGTAAATGTGCCTTGTTTACAGAAAAACACCTTGTCTGATGTTGATCAAAGTGTTTTTTACTGGAGCAAGTGCTACTTCCTTGTTGCTCTCAAATGTTTTCCTAACTTAAGCAGGCAACCTGAAGGCATCTATACTAAGTGACTCTTGGTCACCTGATGAAAGAACACCTTTGTGCTTTATCCAGATATTTGAGACTGAAGAATAGTTTTTTGCTTGTCTTATGGAAGGTTTGTCTTTAAGTTTTTCGATTAAAAGCCAAAGATCAGTCTTTCCAACATGGAAATAATAACATTTAGAACATTGATAGCATTAAAGTAAGACCACTAATGTTTCCTGTATTCTGTTAATATATCGAGGTGTGTGTATACAGTGTTATCAGATTTCTTTAGATGACCCAGTAATTTAAAGTATGAAGGGAATTTTCAGAGATTCTCAATCTTTCAGCTACTCTTCCAAACATTTGTTTTATGGTTTACAGAAGCAGAATTGTGAAAAGTGCATACAAAAAGATGTTATTCTAAGCTGTTTTATTAACTGTAGCAGTAATCTTATAATATGTGGAAAGATAAAAGAGATTCCTTACTGAGTTGCTGAGATTCAGTCTATACAGAAGGCTTTATCAGAATCATCATCTTAAAAATCACCCTTGCCATCTGAGAGGTGGTAATTCAGATGATGAAGCACTGGTAACTTCGTCCCCCGACCCCCAATAGATGCCAAAAGTAAGCTGTCAGTTTTATCAAATAGTAATAAGGGCCGACCCAAGGATAAATAAGTAGATTTTACAAAGACTATCTAAGAGCTACAGAAGATTCAGGAAAAATCCTACTTTCAGAGACTAACAGCAGAACATATATGCAAAGAAAGAATTAAATATGACCTTTGCAACATCTGTCCACTAGGACTGCCAACAGAATTTGGTTTTTGAGCACTGTTTCTGTCCATTCCAAGTACCATGCTAAAGAACTCTGTTCACAAACAATTAGGTTTTGCATCTTTGTTGTTGATGGGGATTCCAAAAATTGGTTGCTGTAATGTATTTATTTGTAGCTTGTGTTGCGTGCATTTGCTTTATTTTTTGCGTATCAGCGCTTTATTTAGATTCTTTTTCCCCCACCTCCCCCTTGTGTTTAGTGAGATAGGGTGTCCATTCCACTAGGTTACCTTTGTGCTCAGCCTAGCTTGAGTTTGTTTTGCTTGAGTATTGCTCTGCTCCCTTCAGCCTATGCTTAGACTTCCAGCAGCTGTACTTTTAAGTTGCCTGGAATAATTTCCTTCCTTATCTCCACTAACTCATTTGTATCCCGAGTCATTCATTGGGTTGTGCACATGTTTTCATATGGCCCTACAGTGAAGCAGACCAGGGCACTTGCTCATTGAAACTATTCTTCTCAGCCAGTTTTTTTTACTCTCAATTTAGCCACTCCCTGTTGTGATTTACTATTGAAGCTGTACTAGTGCTAGAATGAGGGAGGTCAGTAGGAGTGAGTGGGTGTTGCTGGTTAACGTATTACACAAAAAGCTGTGTAAGTACTTGAGCTTATCCTGTACTGAGCTGAAGCTGCTGTCAGTTCTGAATTTACAGCTGATCGTTTATTATATTACAAAACCAAAAGGGTAACTGCCTTTTTTTTTTTTTTTTTTTTAAATCCAGAATGATCTGCATCTTCTGCTTCAGTTTCTGATAGATAAAAAGTGAGTCTTCTGAATTAGTTGAGATGTAGCTGTAGCTTTAGGTTTTGAGGCTTGGGGTTTTTTTGTTTCTTTCAGAAAAAAATTGTGATCTACATCATCTTACTCTAGTTGTGTTGCTCTGTAATGTACTGTTACTGTGTGTAATTAGCAATTTCAGGGATGAAAGGCAGTTATCTGAGTACCCTTTTCAATGTTTACTAGCGTTTAAATTGTGATGCATATCAGAAAATAGTTAGGAATTTTTTAGGGAAATGTTTTGAGAAAAGCATTTAAGAACAAAAAGTGAAACAAAGTTCTAGAGTTTGTGTTACTCCTAAGTTTCTGTACTAGTTTTGAAATACTCATTTTCACAGGGAATTTTTTGTCAAAAGACCCACAGAAGTAGAAAAAAACTGAACCGGACCAGTAAAGACATGCTACCAAATGCAAATTGAGCAATTTCTTGTATTTTTAGACCAGCGCTTTTATGCTTTGCTTAAATAGTTGTCTGTGTCAAAGCAAAAATACCACTCTGGTATCACTCTCATGACGTCTTCCTTCTCCTATATAATGTTGTCCAGTTGTTTTGTCATCCCATGATGTACAGCTTTGTAGATGCTAGTGGGGAAAGCATCAAGGTGGTAGAACAAGCGAGCAGTCCAAAGTTGTCGTGATGTAATGGAAAGCTTTCAAGTGTTTCAGTTGGAAGAGGTGGAGAACTCAACCACAGGAATTAGTTACTGGGTGAGAAAACTGATTTTGCAAAAGACTGGGTTGTTTCTTGCTGGTGTTGAGCTATTCACGATGCTGAACTCAAAGCTTTGTGACTCGAAAAAAAAACTTGCTTCAAAAAAAAGACTCCTAGGGCCTCACAAAATGTTTGAAATCCTTAAATTTAACTTACAAAAATGTGGTCTCTCTTAGTAGTCTGCAGGAAGTAAGGGGTTACTCCATCCCCAGACACATTGAACTTAAGTTTAAAAAGAAGGGCGGGAAGACCCTGTAAAACTTAAAGGTGCTTAAGCTCAAGTAATTTATTTCCATAGCAAGTTTATCTGTCATGTTCAGGAGATTCTCACCAGCTTCCTGAAATGGAACTTAGGCTGCCAGGTCTCTCTGCGAGTCTGTCTAACCAGCGTACTTGAAGGATAAGACTAAGTAAAGGTTATGAATGAAAACTAACAGATAATGTAGATAACAGTCCACACAAGGCATTTCTTCCTGTCCTTCAGATGCATTTGTCTTCTGCATCTCAGCTGAGGGAGGCCCAGTTGGATTCACAGGGCTGAGTCCAAAGGCAGGGTAATGTAAATTGCACTCATTTAAGAAAAAGCCAGTTGATGAGGCTCTGGATTTTAGTTATCTGCTGGGCACTTAAAAGGTCATGTGTTCTGTAGGTGAAGTTAAGACAAGAACATGCATTATTCAGTAGAAGGCATTAACACTCGAGAGAGATACTTCTAAGAAATTCATAATCACATCTTGGTCTGCGAAGGTAAGCAGCAACAACGACAAAACAGCTTATCAAACAAAATATCCATGTTCTGTCAGACATCAATCTTGAGTCTGAAGGCAGTACTGTCTGAAGTGAGAATCTTGTAAAGCTCTGCTCTTGCTATTGTGGAGGAGAGTCAAGCCTTACAAAGCATGAGAAGTTCTTTGAACGCATCTGCATGTCTGACTTGTGTATCTTGTTAGCATAGTGCAAGACTTTCTCCTGAATTGGGAAAGAGTGGGTGAGTTCTGTCAGTTTTTGCTTAGTCTCTACTTAAACAGTGACTGTGAGTGACTTGGTAAACATACCTACCAAAAGATCGGGAAAAGAAGGGAAAGATTGAACGATATTTTTAAGGCAGACTAAAGACAACGATATCTACTTATTTAGCGAAGATGACTTCATGCCCTTTTATTCTCTATTTTATAGTGTACAGGTCTGCACTCAGAATATTTGAAATCCAAACATTTTCTGTGTTTTTATGTTCATGGCCTGCATGTGTCAATTTTTAATATTTGATTTCTGTAAGTTTGTTCCCTTGGCAGAAAATAGGTAAGTAACGGATGGGAATGCAGAGTACTTTTCCCCCCTGCTTTAACAGTGGTGCTTGGATATTTATGTAACTGAATAATAATACAGGACTTGTATAAACTGTTCATTTGCTTCTACCGTCACAGGATCACTGTAGTCTTAATATTTTATCTGGTTGCAAAGAAACATGTAGTGTGAGCTTAGTAGAGGTTTACTGTGTTGCAATGAACAACGCGGGTTAGGTTTTACTAAAAAATTTTGCTAAGAACAGAAACCTTTTATGAACTGTTGTTTGTATAATTTTAAATATTTTTTAGAAGTAAATTCTTTGACCATATGAAGTCTATATTTTAACCTTTAAAAATTAGATTGTCTGCTAAACTTTTGGCTACTTAAATTTTCTTTTTCATTTACTTTTCCTGAGCGTATACTGCATATTGACTGTGATTATTTTGGTACTATGAGATTTTCTTAAACGTTGGAGTGTTTTGGGAGGGACAAATGAGGTGATGACGACTGTTTGTACCACCACCTAGTTTAGCATGATACTCTTGTACTAAATTATTTCTTTCCAAGGTTTCTCTCCACAAAATTCTGCTCCGATGAGAGCATCCTCTGTTTTAGGAGCTGATCAAGTTTGTGTGGCAGAAGGGCATGTTCTGGGTGTAAACAGGATCTTTCCCTCTTCCTTTTTTTGGCCGGTCAGGTACTCGTTCACTTTGTGGGAGGACTTGTTCCCTCTACTGTCTGGAGGGAGAAGAAAGAGGTGGTTAAAATTTCTTCCTTCCTTTTTGGCTGCCATTGGCAATGACGACAGATGATGTTGGAGATATGCATGTAGAAGTGTGTTATGTACAGCATCTCTTTACAACATCCTTGAGCTAAGGCTGTCAAAATCTGTTGGATGTTCCTATATCATACTGCAGGCACCATGTCCAGATTTTGCTAGATTATCACTTCGGTGTTTTTACACTAAGGCGGCACAAGGGCATGCGAGAGAGCTTGTTCTGCATAGAAGTGTTGAGATCTAATAAGTTTGCCATCAAATTTCTAGTAGTAGCGGACCCTCATGTTTCTAGACTGCACAAGTACACAAACTCAGCAGACATAATTCCTTGCACTTATAACTAGGAGATCAGGAACTGTAAACCATGAAACAACTTTTAGGAGTGCAGCCACCAAGAGTTTGATTTGTCAAGGAGTCTTCTCTGCCCGATGCCTCCATTTCAGCTGAGCTCTGCAAGTTAGGGAGCACATTCTGCCATCTCTCCTGTTGGCCTTACTGTGGAAGAGTTGAGACAAGACCCTTGTTCCTGACTGCTCATTTGCTGTAGAGACTTTCTCCCCTCCTGCCCCCAAGAAGGAGATGTTCTACTGGACTGATTGTCTCCCTGCAGTTAACCTGTCTTGTCACATTATCTGCCTGATTTGATTATTGAAGATACTGAAGGAGATTCTGCCAAACTTTACCTTATACTTCCGAGTTTTAGGCCTGTAGAGTAGCCTGGATTTGATGACCTTTTTCTTTGATTGTATAGCAAACTTGAGTTCATTCTTTTTAAAAAAAGGGCTTTCTTGGTAACCCTAGTATTTGCAAGAAAGTGAAATCCACCGTTTTCAAATTATTTTCTTTTTTAGAGTTGCCTTAGTTTCTACCCAAGATTTTAATGACATTTGGCAACCACATGGTAGTGTGAAATGAGCAGGTTACCTGTTAGTATTCTTCCCTGATCCTTTTGCTTGGGATTTGGGGCATCTTTGCCTGCTATGTGAGAATAGTTCCATCATTTACTTCGCACAGGAGTAACTGCCCTCCTGCTTGCATGGCTGTCACGGAAGCTTTTGGAGAGAAAATACTTTTGGTATGATAGTTTTTTAGTAGTGTCTGGAAGGTTCTTAGGATCTTCCTCCAGGTGATACAATCCTGGAGCCCCACTGTGGACCACCCATGGGGATAAGTGCTCTGAGGAGGCTGTCAATCAGTGGAGTTTAGATTTTGCTCCCACACAAATTCCATTCGCTGTGTCCTTGCTTTCTTTGTTGAAGTTCTTGGAGCTTTGAGACTGAGAAATGCACATCGCATTTCTTAGCTCCTCGTGAGAATACTGGGAAGCACAGGGTAAACAAGTCCTGTAAGGCTACTATGCAAGATTAAAAAAACCCACAAAACAAAACATCAAAAAAACCCCCCACAAACCCAAACAAAACAAAAAATCCCTCCAGAAGCCCATCACCGAACTTCCAGGGCTGATTGCTTGTGGCATTTGTGTTAAGCTGAAAATTCATCCTAAGGAATTCCATTTAATGACAAATAACTCTTCGGTGTAGATAATTCTGTGGTTTATTTGGGAACATTTGTATTATCATGGTGAAGGTCTCGGAATTCTATGCAAACAACTACTAAAGAATTGTTATACTAAACGTGTTTCTAGTTAAACACAAAAATAAATGAAACCATTAACTTTATCAAATTGGAAACGGCTCAGAATTGTTCATTTTGGAAAAAAAAAATTAACTTTTTTATTCACAGTGAAATTGGAGTTCAAGGTCTTGAAATTTTGCACAGGATAACTGTTCAGGATTTTTGGAAGTTATATTAAATGTTTGAAAATAGGTATTTTGAAAGATGTTTATGTCAGTCTGAAAACCTTGACATACATTGCATACTGTCTAACAGTATTTTGTGTTTATTTAGGTTCCTCTAAAGAAGGAGGAGCTGGAGCTGTGGATGAGGATGATTTTATTAAGGCATTTACAGATGTTCCTACTGTACAGGTAAGATGCTGTATATACTCATGTTTGTTTTCAGAAGTATGCTATTTGCAATACTATGTGTTAGCCTACTTTTAAAACTTCTGTAATTTTAAGGTCTTCTAAGCAAGTGTCGTTACTTTTCCTGCTTTCTGAATTTACAGTCTTCGTGGAAAGCTCTTTACTTTTTCCAGTTAGGTACCCAAAAACCCATCTGTTCTTTACTGTCCTACTAATTATTATCACATTGTGTTTCTGCTAAAATCCATTATTGCTTTTCTTAATCTTATCTAGGGAGCTGCTAAAAATAATTGTATTTTTAAATTTTAATAAGAAAAATATTTCTATGAAGTTTGGAAAATTTAGGAGTGCAATTTCAAGGGATAATCAAATAATAATAAATACAGGCAAATAATTAAAAAAGCAAGAATTGTATTTTCAAATATGCCGGAATTGTAATGAAGCATGTCTGGCATTCATGTCCTCATCTTTAGCAGTACTTCAAAAAAAGAAACATAGTGCCTTATTTGAATACTAATGAACCTGTTGGATTCTGAGTTCTAAGTTGAAAGATCATATTTTAATTTCTGTTCTTTAAATGTGGGAATTGCACATATTTGGTACCTTCACGCAGTTGAGTCATTTAACATGCTTGCATCTTCCTAGACCTATTTTGAGTAAGTTTTCCTTGAGGAGCTGAGGTGTGGAAGGCAACCAAAAACTCAGAAAGCCATAGTTCCTGAACATCAGAAGGATTTTGTATGACTCCCTTTTCTTGATACATACTTCTGTTCAGTTTTTATTTCCCAAGATGATAGCGTAGTTATTTGTTAGATCTCTTTCTATAGGCAGAAATACTGTCTACTTTTATGAAGGAGCACTCTATCTCCATGATCCCCTGTCACATAAAGGAAATCTTTATCTCACAGTGTAAGAGCTTTATTTCTTTGCCTCTCCAAACTGCATTAAGAATTCTTTGGAGGGCAAAACCACAGAGCTCTTAATATTATTTATCCCAGTTACATTGAGCAGAGCCATATTCCACAGCACAGAAAATGTGCTGCATGTAGTTCAGTGCCTTAGTATTTGCAGTCCCAAGCAGAGTTCTCTGGTCACTCAGGTTGGTTAATAACATTGCAAGAAAAAAAGTGGGGTAAATGTATGTCGTTGACAAGCCCGCGTGATGTTCTGTCTGACTGCCAGATGACCCGAAAGGTAGATCATTCCTAAACTGCAAGAGGTGGAGAAGAAAGACACAACTTGTCTTTCCAAATCTCACCTGAGTGGAGGAGGCAGTGGAGAAATGTGTAACTGACCCCCAAATAACCTGTTTGTTTCATGGGTGAGACATGGATGGGAATGTAAGAAAGGCCTGCTGACTAGGCTCTCTTCCCCACCCCCCAAAAAAAGGTGGTTGGTGGTTTGGTTTTTTTAGTATCCTTAGGAATAATGACTTCCTGCTGTCCAACTTCATGCTTCTGGTGGTGGACATTCTCTGATATTTCCATAAAAAGGCAGATCCCGCGTTCCGCGACCGTGTTAATTGCTAAGGTAGAAGTTTCTGTACTAGATTCTCTGAAGAAAGAATGTTTATGGCCTGTGATTTGCCAGGTTATTCCAAAAGCAAAGGGAACTTGTTAGACAGAAGGGGGAGAGGGAGTTATTTGTAAATTATCGGGCCCATTCCTGTGTGTGTCTGTTTTCGTTACGTTTGTGGCTTTCAGTAGAGGCTTCATTGAAAGTAAGGAAGGGAACTATATTATGGAAGAATGGATCCAATTCTGAATCAAGATTAAGTGCATCTGGGTTAATCAAGTAAATTGAGATTATTTACAGTGTGTGTATGTTTAACTTACCCTTAAAAGCCTCAAATGGTAGATCTGCCTTTCCAGTAACCTGTTCCTGTGACTGCTCATCATTAATTTTTTAGGAGTATCATATTGTTTACTCATACCTAGTTTGTAGTCCCCATATTGGAAATACTTTCCATCTGTACAATTATTACTCTTATTTGTGTTTGAGCTTTTAATTTTTCTGTCTTTGGTGTTACACTTACCTTTAACGATGCATGTGTGTTGCCCTCTAATGGATAACAGCAGTTTATGGAGATGGGTGATTTTGAGATACAGTTTGATGGATCTGTGTGGCAAAAAGAAAAGTACTGTGGTGCAAGGGTTGTGCCTTTGTATTTAAGATTACAACCATAATGTTTTTACAACTCTGTTTATTTGCGTTTGCTTAAATTGAAGAAAATTCTGTGTTCAGGTTATTAGGGGTAACTCCTGTTTAACAGCTAAAATTTGTTTCGAAACAAATTTAGTTGCTTTTGTAAAAGTCTGATGTGGGAACTGTGAAAAACAATTATGTTATTGACTGAATGCAGAATTTCAGCTTGGCCTCCTAACAGCATAATTAATCAAGGGCAGGGAGAAAATAAATTATTAAAATATTCCCTTTTATTCCTCTGAAAATAACATAGGTATGGACAACCTTGACAATTTGGGATTTTTCAGTGGAATTACAGTTTTAATTTCATGACAAGATAAAATTATGCCATTTATTAAATTCCTCATTACAATGCCAGTTTGAATAGCAGAAATTACATGGATCGAATTCTATTTGTGCCAGCTAATTAAAGAAAAAATTAAATTCTTTGCCTCGACACGCAGGTGGGGCAGACATAAACCCATTGTACCTGTTGCCTTCTGTGTTTGCCTGTTGCCTGGCATGTTTTAATCCTGTGGCAGTAACTACAGCACATGGTCTCTGATAACACATAGGCTGACAACAAAAAAATGTCCTGTTTTTCAGGATCTATTCAATGAGTCAGCTTAGAAGAGGTATTTGAACCTTGACCAGAACCTCAGACTTAAGTTTTGAGTGTGCCCTGAACAGATCTGTTAGCTGTCGCCAAAAGCATGATCCTGCTTCCCTTACTGTTACACTTCAGTACTTTGTGATAAGTTGGCACAGGCTGCTGAACTGGCAGAGAATTTTTTGCTTTTCCTCCTGTAGGGCTAGCTTTTTGTATTTTAAAGCTCTAAATTCGGAAGGAGACAGCGCAAGACAGGTGATGATAAAGGGGGATGTTGAGGAGGTTGAATTGTGTCAGGAATTCTAATGGCATTAGGGTCACCGTAATAGGAAATTGCATCTTTAGTTAACCAGTGACTACTCCATCCACTTTTAAAAGGAAAATAAGAATTTTCTTTAATAATAGAAATTTAATTTGATAAAAATGCTTACGGGGACACTGGTAATATTTATTACTAATAGTATGGTACCTATAGGATTAGAGTAAATTAGTGTTACTTGTTACACAAGTATTCTATGCTAGCAGTACACACACAAGTATATCAAATGGTGCTACAAGTCATGTTTGATTTTGTGGGCAGTGGAGTAGAAAGTCTGTTATGCTTGGACCCACTATTTTCATTAAATCATTTGCTCTTTTTAATTAAGTTATGCATCAGATATTTATTGGCTTCTAATGAAGGAGAAAACTGTAATCATGAGGAATAGCTTCTTGTTTTTTATGAATGCAGTCATGTCCCCTGTATAGAACTGCAAAGCTGATTCCACAGTGTACCCTGGAAAAGCTTATACAACTGTGTGGTAATAAAACCCTCATTTTTGTTGGTAAAGCATATTCAGAAATTGTTTTCTGTGTGATAGTGAAGCTGCCCTGGGTGTACTAATCCGTGTGTTTCTGAAGTGATTCCTACCCTGTTTATCCTACAAATCAGATATGCAAGTGTTTTAGAACATGGTTGTCTTCCACCTCAATATTCCAGCATGAAATACAGAGGCCTCCATAACTGTGTTCTGTTAGAGTATTGAAACAAAAGTTAGATGTCGATAGAGTCAAGGTCCCATATCTACTGTAAGTTAAATTCACTTGATATGCTCAGAAAGTTGGAAAACTAGACTGTATTTGGAGTAACTCTTGTAGTAATTTCTAGTTGTGCAGGAAAATAAGGTATTTTGTAGAAGACAGGCATGCAGCTTAATTGTGTAACAGAAAAAAACCAAAAAAGATGTTCCTAAATCTTTTTACAGTAAAACGAAAGATGCATATATACATGCAGAACAATGTGTTCAAGGAACTAGCGTCAGCTCTTCAGCAATTCATGCAAAGGAAGAGGTATCCTAACCACTGGTCCTTGTTTCCTCTACATACTCTGGGCTCTTGCACATGCAAAAATTATGTCTTGGACTTAAATAATGAGGGACCATCAAGAACACCTGTGTAGGTGCTACATGAGTTATCATGCCTGCCCTCCAGCTTTCATTGTAGAAGGGTGTGAGTTTCCTTGAAGTCCTGAATTACGTCTTCCAACCCCCATGTGGATGTCTTGGATGTGTCTCAGACGGTAGCTGAGTTTTGCCTGATGTGTTTATATAGGCAACTTTTGATCCAGGAAAGTTGGAAATCTTCAGTTGTGAAAAATACGTTTTTGAAAAAACTCTGGCCTGATCAAGTTTCTGGTTAGTAATTTGATCATGTCCTCTTCAACTTGTTCTCAATCTGGGGTGGGGGCGGAACCTTTAAATTTTGCGTATGCAGTGGAAGCAGAAAAGAACATCCTGTGGTTTATTGTCCAGGAGAACAGAAAGGAAGTCAGTTTATTTCTGACGTTAATAGTATATCTTCATGAATAGGTTTTTTTATTTTCTTCTTTAGAAATCCACTGTTGTACAGTTATAAATAAATGCATTAATTCATGTATTACCAAATAGTGGCTGATGCATGATTAAAATGATCAGACTTCAGTTTTGCTGGAGTTACTGTGTAGTGAGAAAAGAACTTGAACTGGATCGTACTCCTTACATTTATTTACTGACTGCATAAGTTAATAAATGATAGACTTGGTTTTGACCAGCAGCCGAGTTAGATCCTCACAGAGCCATACACTCTTGTAATGTGGAAGAGAATTCCAAAAGAGTTGCATTGGGTTAAAATCTGTTGGTCAAGTCTTATTGTTCTAGTGAGTACGAAAATGAAATTGAATTGCACTAATATTGCCACAAATTATCTAAAACTTCCATTTGTGTTGAATTTTTATCTTTTTTTAAAATGGAGTTTATGAAGTCTTGGATATGGTTAGCTCATCACAAAGGTGAAAGGTGAACTCTGGAGGAAAATATTGATTCTTCAGCTTTTCTTTTAATGAATATTTACTACTCAGAGATATCCTCAAAGATTTGCCTTAAAATGCCCATTTATACCTCTATGCCCATTTATACCTCCTTTACAGTTGTCTGGAACTTTCGGGGCAGGATTTTCAGAATTATAATTGTATTTTCAGTCTTCTCAAGATATTTTCTTTCATCAGGTTACCTGGGATATTAACAATATAAATTTTCTGATCTTTTTAATACTTCAGATCTATTCTAGTCGAGAACTTGAAGAAACGTTGAACAAAATCAGGGAAATTCTCTCAGATGACAAACATGATTGGGATCAACGAACTACTGCGGTAAACTTTTTATCTGGTTTCAGGTTTGGATGGGTGTATTTCATAAGGCACAGGCAGCTAGATGTTTTAAAATGTTTTTTCTTAAAGTAATTGCACTCCAGGTAATCGAAGACATTTTAATTTTTAAACCTGGAATTTCTGTATACCAAAGAAGTTTAAGTATTTTAAAAAGGCCATAATACAATTTTGCTGATGTTTAAGTGGAAGCTTTTCTAGAAGCCATCATGTATGTTTCTGTTGGCATTTACACAAAATTCCATAAAGTGAAGGTAGACTACTAGCATTAGTAGTCTTATGTGCGGCTGTGTTAAGTTTCACTTGCAGGATTAAAATGTTTTGTGTGTATGTAGCATTTGTAACTTTTATCAGGTTTATGGGCATCTTAGTGTTTGGAAAGAGGTATGTGAACAGAACTACGTATTTGTGTATTTGTAGACTGGAATCTGAGACTTTTACCTCTAGAATTTAAGTAATAGCATTTTTTTTTTACAGTTTTTTAAATTACCGCCATATATTTCAAAATGATTCCTTGATTTAAAGACATACCTATGTACCTTTTTGCATTAAAGATGTTATTTTTTTTATTCTGAAATACATATTGGTAGTGTCCTAAAATAAATGCCTTAAATTTTTTAGCTGAAGAAAGTTCGATCATTGCTCGTTGCTGGAGCCGCACAGTATGATGGATTTTTCCAGCATTTACGGTTGTTGGATGGTGCTTTCAAGCTGTCGGCCAAGGATCTTAGATCCCAAGTGGTTAGAGAAGCATGCATTACCGTAGCGTAAGTATAGCTGAAGTGCGTTTGTGTACGTCGCTAGATTCTAGTATGAATTTGACTTAAAAGATGCTTTATCAGCATTGCAGGAAAGATTATCTTGCTGGCATCTGAAGCCATAGAGAAAAAGAAACATTTAAAGGAATCTGTTCTTTTAGGCGATATACATGGTTGATAATCCTGTAGCAGATTGTGTGTGAAGAGCAAGTTACCATCATTACACTCATTAGTGTAAGTTAATACAGACTGCTGTAAGTACTGCTGTAATATTGGGGGCTAGTTTTAGGAACGCTTGTGCTTGGGTGATTGGCACAGGACTTTACTGTGACTACTTCTAGTAGCAAAGTGATGCCCCATAGTGGTTTGAACATTGTACATTTTGGTGAGGTAATACCTTTCATGTCCATGATAATTTTAGAAGCTGTGGCTAAACAGAAATAAGATCTTCATCCGTATCATCTTGGGGACTCTTCTTAAATTCAAGGGCACAGGGGAAAAGCCTTATTTTCACCCGAGAGCAGTCTTTGCCACTTCCATGTTTTCCATGTTTTGTTTTGGTTTTTTTTTTTTTCCCCCTCTGGAAAGGCATTGATGTTGCCACTGGTTTTCAGTGGCCATCTGGAAAAGATACGCCCCAGAGTTCACCCTTGCTCTTCTGGTCTCCTGATTGAACACACCATGGGGACCTTTTGGAGCGTACAGCTGTCCTTCCCAGGGAAGCTGAGGCTTTGAGAAAATAATGCTAACCTTTTGTAACGTGAGGTTAGAAGTAGTGTAAAAGTACTGTGTAAATGTTTTCATCCAGGCCTAAAAGCCTGGAATTTTTCTTGATCCCTGAAACTTAGATGTATTTCATGTCATTTGCTGCTGACGGCAAATTCTTTTTTATATATAGTCTCTCTGCATGGAAGAAGCATTTGTTGTCCCCACTGGACACTTAAATTACTGTGTGTTGTATGTGCTTGTATATTGAAACCATAACTTTAATTAACAAGGGAGTCCAATTTTATGGTTGGCTAATTATGATAAATTCAGTAGTTTTGCCTGCATTCGAAAGGGGGAAAAAAATATCAAACAGTAATTTCCATAAGATTTTAGATTTATGTACTCTCAAAGTGTGTTAAAAACCAGAAGTACTATGATATTTTATGTGGACAGGAGACTTTTAGCCTTTCAAATTGTAGTATTTCTATTTCATTATGAAATAAAGTTATTAAGTGTTCAGCCTCTTTATGTGTCTGCTAAGTAACAAAAATGTTCCACCAATCCCCCATTTCTAATGAGGCAAGGAAATAATGAAATTAATAAATTCTGTTGTTTGGAAAGATAAATCTATAAAATGCGCAGTGAACTTTGTTAGTTTGAGACTAATAAATTCATTTTTATTAACAAGTTTTATTTCTTTTTTCCTGAATAGCCATCTTTCAACTGTTCTGGGAAACAAGTTTGATCATGGCGCTGAAGCTATTGTGCCTACTCTTTTTAATCTGGTTCCCAACAGCGCCAAAGTGATGGCAACTTCTGGATGCGCAGCCATTAGATTCATTATTCGGGTAGGTGTTCCTCTCTCACTTTGCTTACTAGGAATATTCAGGTAGTGGCTCTTGGCAGAGATAATAGCAATTCTGAAATACAGGATTATAAATCGTTCTATAATGGAGAAGTAATTTTTCTCACAGATGATCAAGTATTATATATCATTGAAACCAATTGGCAGCATTAACGTAGTGAAGACAGAGGAATACGTATGAAAAGGCAAGTCTGTTATCATGATTTTTTTTGTTTTAATTGCAAAAAGGCAAGTGTATTCTAAAGGGCAACTGTTTTTAACTGCCTTTCTGGAAAAGACAAAGTTAAGCTAGTAGTTAAGAATCTAGTAAGATTTTTTTATTTTTTTCTTTTAAACAGCAAAACTATTTGTTTTTACAAAAGGAATACCCATTTTTAAAAAAAAAAAAAGGGACAGAAAAAGGAACCACAGAATCAGTAGTAAAATGTAGAAATGTCGGGGCATCTGTGGATCAGTTCAGAAAGCATAAGTTACTGGAAGAAAAGCCCAATAGAGATTTTAATCCTTGGGTTTAAGAACTTTCTAATTTGAGTCCTTAAAGCTATAGCATATAGGAGAGGGGGAATGCTGTGTAGTAGCTGGTTTTTATATTCTTTTCCTTAAGCATCTGCTACTGACTGGTGTCTGAGGCAAGATACTTAGCTAGATTTTGGGGACTTGTACTGATATTTTTGATGATGAAAGATGAAAGAGGGAGGTTGTCTGTAGTTTCTGCATTAAAACCTGCAGTGTTCTTAATGCTAGGCACTTACAGCTATTTACTATGATCTCATCCATGGTTTTAATTTTGTAAGTTGTTGGAAACCTAAGTGGTTTAATCACACCTTTTATTGCCATCGTCAGTATATTTTTGAATCTGTACTTACTCTGTCTAGCCACGCCTCTGAGAATGTGCGCTGAGGCTTCTGCATTACTTTTACATCAACACTTGGCCTAAGATCCATTGGCATTTTTTCCCCAGACTGTTAATAAATGTGCTGTGAGATGACTAATGGCACAGTGTTGAGAGTGGAGGAAGGAATACACCTTACACAGGATGATTAAAGTTCTAAGAGAAGAATACCATTTGCAGTAGTATGAGATGAGCTCAGGCACATAAAAAACTAACCTAGTCTTGCTGTTTACAGGAGCCAAATCAAGCACCAGAAAAGCAGCATGAAATTTCAACAGTTACATTAAGATGGCTTTATTTGTTCAGTTTAGTTGGAGACAAGCCTACGCGTTGGCTATAGCTACCCTGGTTTTGTTTAAACTTCTGTTACTCTCAGACTGGAGACAGAAGCGAGAAAATCCTATCCATAGTGTTCAAATACCCCACCAATAAATGCGTTATACATGGTGTTCTGACAGAAAACTCAGGTTTCGGTGAAAAAAGAAAGAAATATCAAACGAAGTGCAGCCTCACACTCCTTTGGACTTCGACCCTTTGGAATAAATGAGAGTTGTGAGGTAGTGTGTGATCAGTTGAATCAGAGCCCAAGCCATAACAGCTTTTGGAGTCAGAGTTCTGCTCAAAAACTCCTACCAGAATCCACTGACAGCCAGTTCAGATCCTGGTCCTTTAGTGTCTAATCACTATGAGACTGAGTCTACCTAAAAAGAGGGAGGCTGTGTGCAGTCATCTTGAAGAGCTCCATCTCATCTTTGTGCCTTTATTGGATTTCGTATTTCTTCTCCAGGTGGTTCTTATGCTGTATGACTCAGGAAACCAATTTAAAAAAAGTATCAAAGGGCAGTAAGGGGGGATAGGTCACAATGAGTTGGCACGGTGGCAGAAAATCTTTTCCAGAGGGAGATGGGATTGAAGTTAGGCAGCTGAGCTGCGAGGTGGGTTGGGAGGAAGCACATATCATTACAGCTTCAAAGGGGTAGCAGATGAAATGTGCAGTCTTAAAGCTGAATGAAAGTAAGCCCGAGGCTTTGATTCCTTTGCAAAAACACTTTCTAGAAATTACAATGTCAATAGCTCCAAAGACTCAAAACGTACAGGTTTCTCCATCTATAAAACCATTTTACTCTTTCCCCTGATATTGCTTATTGCTCCCTTTCTAGCAGTTGTGACACTTCTCAATTTGAAAACTGTGCAAAACGCAAGCAAAACTTCTAAAACCCTGTTTAAAAGTGTATCGTTATGAATAAATGCAACTGTTAAGGCTCTTCTAGATTTTTGGATTAATTCCCTCCTAATTCTGGAGTTGGCAGTGCTCTGAGACCTGATAATTATCTCTCTGGTTGGTGGGTTTTTTTGTGATTTTTGTGTTTATATCCTGCAATAATAACCTTAGGAGGAAGTATGATACATAAGATACTAAGAATTGTTTGGTACTGTACTTTTTAAGCAGTTTTTTTTGTAGGCTACACTTCTACGCTGTATTGTGGACTGTTTTAGAAGTTACGTGTTCAATCAAGAAAGGAATAAAGAAATGAACTGAAAATAGATTTGTTGAACCATGTTACTCCTGCTTGGAATTAAAATGTTAACACTTTCCATCTACAATTAGTTAAGATAAACTGAAGTAAGGCTGCTTTAATTCTGAATTAATGTATTGCAGTTAGATTTAATGTAGTTTATTGTAGCCACTTTAAACGGTAGTTTAAGGGTTTTCTTTTCCCATGAGGTTGTTAGGTGTTTCCATGTAGATTATACACATAAGCTTGCTTATACTACATGTCATGCTTTTATTATTTATTGACATATTTTGCATTAAAAGAAATTTGGTTTTTGTAGCACTAACTGTATTGATTGATCCCTAAAAGAATGCCTATGGTTTCAGATTGATTCATTTGCTTTTTGCACCGTAACTCTGATTTTTAAGACTGCGATGTCTATTGCTTTTTTTCCTGTGGCAAAACTGAAATAACATCAGCTTAGAATTCCTTTGAGGAAACACTTATATTTGCGCGTTCATATATGACTTCTGACAGCTAAATATGGCATATTGTGATGCAGTTGTTGATGACACTGGAAGTGCTTTTTGCTTGACATTTTGGGAAAAAAATAGGTTTAATCAACTGACTTACTGGCAGTAGTCTCTTATTTGATAGTATTCTTCGTTTAGTTTCTGTAAGCATTTTAAATTATTTCAATTTTTACCGTATTGCTAATTCTGTTTGACTTAACCAGCACAGTACAAATGTGCTTTGTTGTTAACAGCTTTGTCTTCCCTTTTTTTTCTCTTCAGCATACCCATGTGCCACGACTCATACCTTTAATAACAAGCAACTGTACCTCAAAATCAGTTGCAGTTAGAAGGTGAGTACATTATAAATAACAAATTATTAAAGCTATATTGCATTTTGAAATATCGTGATTGTATGTTGAAAATAAACAGATTTGAAGATTTATGACCATTAACTCTGACTACACAAAACTGTTATACAGTAAACTACAAAAATTAATTTCAGCAAAGCTACATTGGATCAGGTTGAGGAATGGTACTTTCTGCTGCATTGGGGGTCATATATTGTCTCCTTCTGCAGAATTTATTCTAATTTTAAAATTATCCTAACGCTTGCTGAAAAAGTACCTTCTGTCTTAAAACCAGAAGGGGGCCAGGGGTGGGGAGGGGAAGGGAAACTGTAGTTGAATCCGTGTTGCTCGGTCTAATGGGAATAAACATCGCGGGTATTGAGAGGCATTGGGAGGGCGTGAAACCAATAGAGGTGTCTTTGTGAGGAACCAGCCTGAGCCTACCAGTTACTGTTAGGGCCAGACTTGATGGCCCCAGTGAGGTTAGCTCTTGTTGAAGCACTACAGCGTGCTGCACGCAGTGTGTGCCAGGAGAACTTTGTAATTTTTGTGCAATGCCGTTTGAATGCGTGGAGCTAGCCCGTCAGATGCCGTACCCAAAATAATAAACTGACCACCCTTGGTGGTCACCACCATGGGATTGCGACAGTGGTCGCTTACCTTAGATGGGGGGTCACCGGTGGATCAGTGTGGTGTCACGTTTTAACAGCTGAGGTGCATCTTCAGTGTGTTGCTTCTTCCAAGAACGTGATACTTGAACGCTTGGATTGGCTCGTGGCAAAATTAATTGGTTCCCGACAGTGTAATTTTCTGCACAGAATCCCATGAAAGCAGTTCACACTGTTTCTGGACCCACGCTAGCCCTGAAAGCGATACAGCTATGTGTGTGCAAGCAGCAGCTTGAGCATCTGAACTGTTTGCTCTGAATCTAAGCTGTCTTTGCATCCAAAGCGAGTATTATGTCACCCCGGATTATACTGACCTGTCATAACTTACTGTTTTGACTGCAAAACGGTCCTCAGAGGTTCAGTGCCTCAGCTTTGCTGAGGAACGTTAGACTGTAGGTGGCTTTGGTACTGCAGTTCACAATCCAGTGAGCATAAACGAAGGTGGCCAAAATGATATTGCTTTCCTACTGACTTCATTCCTTTGGAAAGACAAAGGACAATTAGATTGGATATAATAGTGGAAAGCCTTTCAGCGTTCCTTGTCACGTCTTGTAGGTGTCCAAAGGATTTGGGCAGAATAGAAATGAAATCTGCCCCTCCAGAACAGGTCAAAAAACGCAATATAACCAGAAAAAGTAACAGTTCCAGACAGTAGAGTCCACTACCTTTTTGAAGACTTGTTATCTACACCTTCCTAATCCATATTGCTTTGATTTGTTCACCAGGATCTAGCTTCAGACATATCTTAAAGTATGCCTTTGCTAATGGCTGTCTGCTTAGTTGTCAAGAATTATTAATTAATAATGAATAAGGTTACATAACTTAGTTTGTACAGTGCCAGCAAATCTTTAGGAGCACTTTCTATATGCAGAGCCCTGTAATAATGGTCTCATGTTTTCCTTTATGCTACATACTCAGTAAAGACAGATGAAAGGATGGGAATAGTATTTGGGACAGAAGTACACTGCCCTAGAAACATTATGTTGTGACGTAATAGCTGAATTTTTAAAGCTTGGGGTTTTGGTATCTGGTTGTTCTTTTAATGCTAAGATTTTATCATTTTTACAATTTTTAAACTCTGATTTTTGTCTGTTATTTTGGGGCTAATAGAACTAACATAGCTTATGTGTACTAACATGACCGGTGGTTAATTGAACCGCATCTATTTTTTTGAAGTTTGGAATTAATTAGCCTGTGTGTTTGCTTTCTATACAGAATACTTTAACTCTGCAATAAGGTGACCAATGTCCTTATTTGACAGATAAATATACTTTTATTTCATGTGTATGTTTCCCTCAGGGGGAAAGGATGAAGTTACTGTTTATTCTGCAAGCACATTAGAGGTGAGAATTAATTATAACTTTTTGTTCTGTCTTTTTAGGCGCTCCTTTGAATTTTTAGACCTGTTGTTACAAGAGTGGCAAACACATTCTTTGGAAAGGTATGGGCCAGTATACTTTTTTCCCAAGAATAAGCTGCTAATGAATTTTAAGACAGAAATCTTTTCACTGAATCCTCTAATTGGATTATATTATTCAGTGTTGGCCAGCTTTTGCAGCATACACAAGCATTCTAGCACAGCAGGTCATGTGGCTCATTCAAATGCCAGGGAGAGAGAGAGAGCTGTATATTCCAGCCTTGACTTTGTATTGCCTCCTCTCCTATACTGCGTGTGAGCAATACCTACCACGCTTTCTCAGTTTCACTTGTATCATGTATCCTGTGCAGCGAAGATGCGCAAGTAAGCATCTGTTTTTTCTCCTGAAAGGAGGAAATTTGCATGTTCGATGTTCGCCATAAAAGAGGGAAAACGGGACTAGGCTGGAGGACTTTTTCTGGTAATGAAAAAGAGCACAATGTAGCTTCTCTGGGTAGGTAAGAAAATAGTATGTGCATCGGCTCTGTAGAACATATGCTGTAAGCACAGGGTAAGAGCAAAGGGACTACAGGAGCTTCCCAGAAGGCTCTGAAGAGCTTATTCAGCTCCATTGTCACCTTTCAATCCCTCGAGGTGCTCCTGAGAAAGGGAGCAACGGGGAGATACTTGATTTATGTCAGAGGGTGTATGTGTATATTAAAAAAAAAAAAAAAAAATCAAAAAACCACACAAAAAAACCCCCCACAAACAAAACAGTTCCTCCCCCAAAAAACCAAAACCCAAACATGTCTTGAATTAAAATCATCACAGTTTTCCATTGTTTTGATGAGCGCTTTGCTGTTCTTTGGGCATGTGTTGAGGCTTAAAACTCATACACCAGAAGTTTTCAGAGTTGAATTTCCAGAAAAGCAAACTTACTAATCTTAACTGTTTCATTTTTCTTACTAGTAATATAGTAGGGGAAATAGTGTCTGCATTTCAGGAAAGTAGGTGTCTTAAAAAAGGTATTTTAAAATAACTTTTTAAATGTGATAGGCGGATATATGTCTGAAAATTCTTTTAGATTGAAGGAGGAAGCTTACCTAAACCTTTACAGAAGGTGCAATTATGTCATCAGTGTGCTAAGTGTTTGTTTACTTCATATCTTAAAAAGAACTATCTCAGCAATTTTATTTAGAGAAATGTTAATTGAAGTGTAAAACTTTATGCTTAAAATAAGATTTGGAGTAGCAAAATACCATGAAGAATTTCTGTCTTCTAGGCATGCAGCTGTCTTGGTTGAAACAATCAAGAAGGGTATTCATGATGCTGATGCAGAAGCAAGAGTGGAGGCAAGAAAGTGAGTTTTGACTACGTTTTGCTCTGAAAAATCGTTTTACATGAGCGATAGAAGGCTCTAATCAGCAGTCAGCAGCTAACTATGGCTGGAGAATAGGACACAAATTAGGTTGAAATTGATGTTTCTGTTTTCGAAATCCGGAATTAATACCTAGTTTCTTTTGCAAAAGACATTCTGAAAGTTGAGGTGATTAATGCTGTCGTGCAGCATTTGAGGATTCTACTGAAACGAGTCATAGAGGTTGATATTGCTACATAATTCTTTTTTTTCCCCCAGCACTGAGTAGTGAGTAGTTCGGAAAAGAATTTTGCTTGCTTCCCCACAGAATCGGTAAGCGAATGTGAGAATTTCCGAAGATAGACTAAGTTATTTTGAGAAGATTATTTCAGTCAGTGTAGCTGGTTTCTTTTATGACTTGATGAGCAGTATTGTATGCATTACATATTTTCAGTCGGAGTTCCTTTCTCTCCCATTCCTGGTTCATTCTGTAATCTTTGTTTCCTGACTCCACAATTTGAAGAAAATACAGAGCAATTAAATGTGGTTCATTCTCTTATTTTGCAGGGCTTATCTGGGTCTTAGAAACCACTTTCCTAGTGAAGCTGAGACTCTGTACAACTCTCTTGAGCCACCCTATCAAAGAAGCCTCCAGACCTACTTGAAGAATTCTGGCAGTATAGCATCTCTCCCTCAGTCAGACAGGTCATCCTCCAGCTCACAAGAAAGCCTCAAGTAAGGGTCACTTAACTGTTTCTGAACCTATAAACAAAGAAAAACTCTTTCTCAAAAGCAAATGAACCAGACCTCTGTGGTATACAAAAAAGCTGCAATTGTATTTTGTCACTTCTATTTTTTTTTTAATAAGAAGATCTTTAATTGTGTTTTGCTATATGACAGTATTACCCGAGAACGGTGAAAAATAATGGCAGTCATTAAATAGATTTTAGCAGGCTGTTCTTACTCATATTTTTATTCCTTAGCAGCCTCTGTTACACTAAAATATCTTCAAGGTTCACATCTTGATGCCCAGCATTCAAGTGCAATGAATAAGTCTAGGAAAAAAATAATGGTGTTACTCTTTTTTTATTCCTTTTCACTGGGAATTATGAGAAAGAGACACTGACAGTGAGACTCATTCCAAGATTGGGTTTTTTGCCTGTCCTCATAGTATTGGATCTGTTTTCGCAGTATTTTGCAGCTATGCTAATTACTAGAGTGTGTCACACTGTGCTGCAGTCAGTGGTGTATTAAAACGTATAGACAATCTTGAGCTGAATAGATTAAAGTTTGCTTAGGTACCAATAGCAAAAGAAATCTATTGGCTTTTTCGTAGAAATATAAAATAGTAGTGTTTAGTAGTATGTGGTGATTTTTTCCTTTAAATTCTAGGAAGCCTCGTCAAGGTATTTAAACCTATTAAGATTTCAATTCAGATGTTTCATTTCCAAAACCATTTCCAACTTACCTGCTCACTTCTGACTTGAAAGCAAAGACTGCAACATATTGGAAGTTGTGTTTTTTGTCTTTTTTTCTTATTTGCTTCTGCTTTAAATACCAGAGGCTTTTCCTCTTCTATGTCAAATCTTATCTTTCCTATGATACTTATAATTATAAAAAGCATTTTTCAAATAATTGTAGTGTAAGCTATTGCTAACACTTCATTTTCCACAAACGTTTATTCAAATATTAATTACTCTTATTTAAATTAATCTGAAAATCAAAGTACCGTTAATGAGTTACTAGTAATAAAATGTTAAAAACTAATTTATGGGTAAATTAGAATCTTAAAATACTCTTAAATCCTCAAGTAAGTGTTACTTCCTGTATTGCAACATATTGTAAGTTTTGTGATAAGGAAAGGGGGGAGGAAAATAAGAGATGAACAGAAAAGAGCATGATACTGGAAATTAATTTTTAATTGATTTTTCACTAGTTTTGCATTTAGATGCATGTTGTTTTCCCTGTGCTACCCAAAATTATATTTCTGGCTTCTAATGCAGATGCTGAGTTCTCCTTGTATACACTGACTTAGCAAATACGGATATGGTTTTCCTAAAAGTATATTTTTCCATGCTTTTTGACCCTCTGAACTTAGAGGTTTTACAGATCATTGATGAAAAATGTTTTCCTTATCATTCTGTATTTATTGTGTTTATCTAAAATATAGTGAGCAAGTTGAAGGGGAGTAAAGAATGGAAGATTTTTTTTTTTTCCCCTCTCTGTTGCCTTTTGGATCTGATACATGAGAGTTATTTATTGGGTTTATTGATTTCTTTTTTTCCAGTCGGCCTCTATCTTCTAAATGGTCTGCAGCCAGTCCAGCAAGCCTTGCAGGCAGAGGTAAGGTGGTTGCTACTGTAGTGCAGTAATTGTTCTTTTATGTTCTTTGAATTAAAAGTTTTAAATGCAGCTTAAAATCTTACTGGCTTAGGTATTTACTGTTTCCAAGTTGAATAATGGTATGTATCACTACGGACTGCACCTGGAGCTAAGATTGCCTCAAACTTGCTTCACATTTTTTGTCTTTCCATTTGTTGCAGGTATAAGACATAATTTGCTATGTATTGGTACTATTAATTGATCATCTGTCTTGGAGTTTTGTCATGGAACAGTCACTCTCAAAGAAGCGAAACATTATTCCATGGTCTATTCATGATTATTAGGCTTAGGGCAATTGGAAATGAAGGACTCGTACCTTTCATCCATTTCCACGTAGCTGCTGCTGTTCATAAAAACCAAAACCACAGATTTGTAATTCAAAGAGTTTAATTTTGTCTTGAGTTTTCAGAATTTAATATCTTTGTTGCCTTTTCACATAATGTGTTTGTAACTCTTCTGGAGTAAATCACTGAACTCCTTTTCAGAAATGGGCAGTAATTGACAGTGCTTATTTCCTGGATACTGAAACTGTTAAGGGGGAAGTCAGCTTTTGAAGACATAAACCAATGGTTAAAACTAACTGAAGTGAATAGTTAATATTCAGTAACTAATAGGAGGCGAGTGTGAAAATACTTTACAGAAGATAAGACCCTAAAGCAATTCAGGGTATGCATTCAGCTTGCCCGTGGCTTTATCCTGGCTGAAGTGTGGGAATATTATCTTCCCTCAGTATCACAAAGGACGCTGTAAATTTACTTACATTTGTCAAGCGCTCAATAATGTTATAAATTGCATAAATGTTCAGAATTTTGTAATTTGTACTGGGGTGGGAGCACGTAGTTTGTATTAAATAATGGTAAAATTTCATGCTGAATGAATATAATTACTACCGTAAAATGAACTTTTTTTCATCTAGTTGAAGATGTCACTGCTCATTGCAGAGGAGTTGGACTAGATGACCTTTAAAGGTCCCTTCCAACCCAAACGATACTATGATTCTATGAATTTCACGGCAGCACCAGGTCTAGTTTGCTTCTTAACCTACATAATATTTTGTTTGATATTAACTTGACTTAAACTGTTCTATATTGTTTTCTGTACTTTTTGCAGGTATGCTGCAGTAGTGGAAAATGTTGAACTTTAAAATATAATTAATTTTATTCTTTACCAACTAACTTCCTAATTTTTTTAATTTTTTTTGCTAGTTTCAGGCAGCAGCAAGAGTGTTCCAAGCCCAGGAACTCTGCAGAGGTCTCGCAGTGACATTGATGTTAACGCTGCCGCAGGTGCAAAGGCCCGCCATGCTGCTGGACAGACAGCTGGAGCTGGGCGCTTGTCAGCAGCTGGTCTGCCTCCGGGATCTTACGCTTCGCTAGGTAAGGGAAACATCTTTAAAATATTGTGAAATACTTTTCGAGGTTTTTGATAAAGTTATGGGAAAATACGCCTATGTTTGAAAAATTGTCGTCGTTTTTAGTAGTATTGTTGTATTGCAAAAGGGCAGGTGTCCTGAAGTAAGCGACCAGTTTTGCTAGATGTTTTCTTTTTCTTGTCCTGGAAGAATGCCAATGCAAAGAATGTATCCCTACTATGCTCTTTAGATGTGGTAATCTGAAATTAATATTAAGTTTTGGAAGGAATGGTACCTTCACGTAACAGCAGATGGTGATCATGGCTTTGTTGTTTCTAGAAGTAATAGGGAAATAAGCGTTAGGATTTTTGATTTTCTGTTTTTCTCAGCTCTTTAGCTGACTGTTTTACAACAATGCTAAAGAGATGTGCTGGCAGGAAGTGATGGCTTCTTCACGTAATACAGCAGTGTTTTACACAATAATATACAACACTGATTTCACAGATTTCTTCCAAAGCGTGTTGATGGAACTATGTGTATGTTTTTATCTAGGTGACAGTCTTCATTGATAGGAATACTTGCTGTTAGACATAGAAAGTGCTACAAATGATAAAAGTACAGAAAAGTGTGGTGGTAGATGCTAGAGCCTCCACTAAGTGAGGAGGGTAAAGGAATATGAGCGGTTTTTTGTTGGTTTTAAGTTATCCATACTGCAGGGGGAGAAATGGGGGAAGTGAAGTTCAGTGTTCACAGAACTGTTAGTTTTTTCTTCTTGGCTTACGTGCCAGCTAGGTCACTGGGGAGGCATGTCCTGATGTCAGTCTTGCTGAAGATGGTCACAAGAGGAGGCAGAGAAACTGTATCGTTCATCTGATTTATGTTTTGTATTTGAGGAGATGTTAGGATACACTTAGGCTATGGTTTGCAAAGTTTTTGGTTGCGCTTTTTTAAATTAAAATTGAAGTTAAAAACTGTTTTGAATTATTCGTTTGTTACCAGGGCCTACTTGAAATGGTTTGAACACCATCGCTTTTAGGATTGAGTGTGAGCAATGCTGACTAAACGGAATACTTGCTCCTGGAAGTAGTAATTTTTGGGTGTGTGCTCCCTCTAGTGCCCACAGCGGGGGAGCCAGAACCTACTGGGTAGCAAGTGGACACCAAAGTTAAGCTGCTCAGTTTGCTTTGTGGAGGAGGTACGCTTGTAGTTATCGCTTGAGGAATTCTCAGTTCCTCCTAACTTAATGCCTGAAAGCCTGAAAGAGGTGGTGTTCTCGTTTAATTATTCTCCAGGATCAGGGGTGGTGCCTGGTCTGTTTTGGTGTGCAACAGGACATACTCTGAATCTCAGAGAAAATTGGAGTTCAACTATTGTGAGAAGTAAAAGTGACACAGAGTGTGCTGGTAGAAGGGAAAAAAAAAAAGTCAAAACAGAAAACAATTGAAATCTCTCTCTTTTAGTCTGTCTTCTTCCTGCTGCTACTGTCCAGAGTAGTAGTCCAGAGGGACTACTTTGGTCTTAAGAGTTTCACAAAAAATTAGCTCTTGATTGGAGTTACTGATTTGCTGTCGGAACGTTTTAAGCAACACATTATTCATGCCCAGAATTTTGTAAGCAAGGAGTGAGGAGGGCACTGAGGTTTTCAGGGAAGTAAATAGTGGTGGTTTTATGCAGGTTTTATGTAGAAATAAAGAAATAGTTTCTTCTCTTTGTAATTTATCGATTTGGTGGCTGGGGGTGACGAGAGGCATAAGTAGGCAGTAAGTCCAGGTCACGTTCTTGTGAGGTATTTGAGTAGCTGGAAAGCTTTGCCTGGCTAGCAGATGAAGTCCCTTGTTAAGGAGAATATAATTTGCCATTGAAATGGCAAAATAATACGACACTAGCAATGTATAGTAAAGTCAAATCCTATTACAGATGGCATAAGGGTAGTGATAGTCAAGGAGACCGAGGGTTGTTTATAGTCACACAAAAGCAGTACTGCTTGATTGATCTTGGCTTGTTCTCCTAACAATTTTTTTTAGCAGTGGTAAGAGTAATTTAAATGACACATACCTGTACCTTCTTACCTTTGTAGAGAGTGTGACTGTTGTGTGTTTGGCTATGGATTAACCATGGAATCCACCTCAAAATATAGTTTGCTCTTAGTTTTCAAAAGGTAACCTTAAAGTGGAGTGTGGATCTAAGCAAGTGCAGTGTTTCAGAAAACGGGTTGATTTGCAAAATTCTCCCCTGTGTCCATTTTAAGGGCATTGTTTATACTAAATCCAAATATAGCAACTTAAGTGACAGAATTGTCAGGATAATGCTGACCATGGCACTAATGTCGAGAAAATATTACCTGTGTTTCCATAAAGCTTTCCACATCATCTCAGGTGTTGCAGTCAATACCAAAATAATTAACATTGTCTCCTGGAGCTTGAATTTATTTTCACCTTTGCTTACAGGGAAACAGTCACTTTTTGCTTACACAGCTGCCAAATTTAGAGCCTCAGAGGACCACAAGTTCATGAGCATAGTAATCTGTAACTGTCTTCACCCATCTCTTTCCTTATTATTATTAATAGAAGAACTCTTGCTTGCTTGTTTATGATTTTTTAAAGGCTGTTCTAGAAACAGAGAACATTATCTTCTTTAGTTATTCTAAATGTTGACTGCCTCCGACATTCTTAAGTATTAATGTCCTTTTTGAGGAGTCTTGAGCTGTAATTATATATGTGCATGCTAAATATTTTAATTTTGATTGCTACCGTCAGAATATGTATGCACTACCTTCCAGCTGAACTGGTAAATCTTTAATGCTTCTCCCATTTGTCGTTTGTCTTTATTGTGATGTCTTTTTTGCTCCTGTCCCTTACACTCAGTAGCAGATTTTGTGTGAAATAGAAGTATTGTGGATCAGTAATGATAATGTACTGATGCTTCAGTAACTGTTAAGAGCAAGCCTGAAACAGTTTATGAATATTTTAGTGTAAGGGTTTGCGCAAATCTGGGTGGTAAGGAGAGATTAAACATTCCAGTGCAGGGTACTTGTACCCCGTTCTGTAATTTTGTACCTTGGACTGGGAGAAACCAGCTTTATTTAAGGTAACTTATATGTGCATGAATTAGATAAACATGTCTGCTGTGTTTAATATTAATGTATTTTCCTTAATTAATGTTTTATGACTCTGCTGTGAACACCTTTATTCTAACACACTAAGTTTTCCATGTTTCTTTGCCTGCTTTTTCAACAAAGAGGATACTTCTGACAAGATGGATGGTAAGAAATTGTTTAGTCTGTCCTCTAATTCTATTAAATATTTAATAAAGTGCCTTTTTTGTAAATTTATTAATGTTTAATATATTTGTCTGTTCATTAACAAAATACTATACTGTTTAACCCCTGTGTAATCTTGTCTTAATGTATGTGTTGTCGCTGTATTTGTCAGTGTTTTTGATGATTGGTCAGTATCAGCAACAGAAACTTTATCAGAAATTGGACATTACTCCTATTCTTTTTTTAAAAAAAAGCTCTATTAATTATAGAGCAATTCTGTAATCAATACCTGCTTTTTTAACTAGCTCTAGTTCCATTGTGTTTCATAGTTTTACCTGTAAAGTCAGATTTTTTGACTTCTTGTCAGAACAGCAGTGAGAGAGCAGAAGATGCTTGACCACATAAAGATTTTTTCAAAAAACAAAACTGAAATATTCTCTTTCAAAATTACTCTGTCAAAATCTAGTCCATCTACATAATTTTAAGTGCCTGTAAATCCTGTAATACAATGTAATTTAATTAAAGAATAATTTAAGAAGACCTAACTGTTAGAATAGCTTACCAAGTACTCCAGCTAAGTCTTAGCCCTTACTTTTTCTTAATTCACTGTATTAAACACATGGAGGGAGTTGTTATATTTTTATACGAACTGCAAAGCCGTTGAGAATCAGGCTTCTCATAGCAGTTATCTGTTTCAGGTGTGTGTAAGTAACACTTCCCATATAATAAAGTGGCAGATTTCCAGTTTGATGCCTGATAATTCCAGTTCTAATTTATTGCTGGGGAACACTTAACTAGTCAGTTATGTTTGCTACTTATTTAATAAGTCTTCTCATGTGTTTGTTGACAGTATATGTTTTGAAGAATGAGTAGTTTACTGGAAGCAAAGCAGGTGATATTTTTCATAGAAAGGAAAACAGTAAGAAGGTAGAACTTTAAAACCCAGAATATTGAATCAAATAATCAGTTTCATGAGAGAGACTTTCTGGAAGAGTTTCAGCCATTTTTGAGTATTGCAGATGGCAAGCCTACTTTAATAAAATCAGGGGGGTTTGTACAGGATGGCAGTATCTGTCTTGCTTATTTCCATATCAGATTTCCTTATACTGCGCATAGTAGGGTTTATTTATAACTGTCTATGATAAACACTTAATCTTGAGTTTTTGCACATTGTCACCAGCAATAAAGGTTTTTAGGGCCATGTGTACAGGCTTTTTCTTTTGTTCAGACTATTAGTCACAACTAATGGTGTCCCACACATCTGTTTAAAAATAGTAGGGGAAGTACTACACAATTGATCAGAGTAACAGGGTTGTTTTTTTTTTTACAGAGGATATCTGTAGGGATAGACAGAATGCATGAGACAGAATGAATACAGCTTAGCTCTCCAGCTGTAGTTGTATTATGCAGCTGCTCTGATGTAACTGCCACCAGGAGGAACTAATCATTTTTCCTTTTCCCCCTAATCTCGGCCACATGTTTTTACCACATCTTTCACTAGTGCCTTGTAATACTCCAATATCAATCACTGTAGTTGAACAAACTCCAGAAAACTGATTTTGTAAAACAAAAGTGAATAGTAGTCTGCTATTTAGCTTTGGGAGCTGACAGTGAGTCTTTAGCCATCCAAACCAGGTTGGTAGCACAAGGGTGGAGAGGAAGGAGAAGCAGAACCAACCCATTTAGGAACAGCTAGCTGTTAGCCTGGCTTATGTGTTGCGTAGAACCTGCCTTCCAAGATCCAGCTCTGGAAGAATGTTGGATTTGGGAGGTCAGTTTAGGGTTTGAGGTGTTTTATACAGACTGGCGAATTTGATCTGGAAAACTTTGAGGCACTCCTACATACATATTACTGTAACTGATTTTTGTGAAGGAGCATTGAAATTTACACTGAATTAATTTTTTAAGGGAGTTTTTTAAAATAGTGCCTTGAAGATAGTAGAATATGAGAAAGCCCTAGGAAGATTTGCTGAGGAAGTTAAGTTCAGGCTAGCAAAAGACACTAACAGACAGTTTAATCACTTTAGTTCTCTTAGAAGGTAGAAACAGCAGAAAAATAAAAATGGAAATACCCTTTGATTTCTTCGAGGCATTTAACCTTTTTCTGGACTGTTGTTTAGATAGATTCCTGTCAATTCCTATGTAGTGATGTCAGTAAAAAGATTTGTCCAACTCTCATTTTGTCATAATCAAGCATTGTGAAGCTTGGCACACTTGTTCAAGTGTGATTTGGTTTCAGCAGGCTCATATTACTTCCAGTTCTCTGAGCAAAACTTGATCTTGTGCATGTAGATCTTCAAAGTAATCACAGACTTAATTCAGAGAAAACACTCCTTGCTGGCAGTTCCTATCAAATTATCACTGTCCAGTGTGGGAAACACCGTCCTTATGTTTTTCTGTGAGGTAATTTATAATAGTATGTTCTATATTTTCAGAAGAGCTTACACTAAAATATTTTTAATGTCTGTTTTGATCTGTACATACCATTTTGTTGACTTACCTCATAGATTTTTTTTCTATTGATTTTTTTTGGGGGGGGGGGTGTAACAAGTTTGGAAGGCAGTGCTATATATATATTGTGTTCTTGTAAATCACTAACAGTGTAGTATGGATGTTTCTTGATAATTTTTCTTCAGTTCAGTAATGGAGTTGCAACACAAAAGCTTTAGCCCTCTTGACTTCATAAAATGTGTCAAGATTCATAAGATTAATCTCAAAAAGAATTGGAGAGACACAGTATTGTTTTGGAATATCATGTATTTTATTATTTTTTTTATTTAGGAACAGCTTCTGAAGATGGTAAGAAAATATTTTGTTAGACTAGCTAATATTTTCAGCTTCATATTTTCATTTATACAAGTTAAGCTTTAAAAGTAGAATACAATCTTTCTGGGGCTTTGTGGAGGTTCATAACTCCAGATGGCTTATGCATCTAATACTTGGTTGTCATGTAGTGTTTTAAAAATTATTTTGCTTTTATTTTAGTTCTCAAGTATTCATCTGCAGTAGAAGTGTCATTGCTTAACATTTTTACTGTGAAAATATAGGAGCTTTATAATTTTGCTTTTGTTTTTTAAAGCAAATCTTGTCACAGAATATTTCATCAAATGTGTTCACGCTCTGGGAAGCAGGTGCTACTATTACTCATCTCTTCAAGACTTGGGAATTAATTTTCAATGTGCTATTAACATTTAAGCCTGTCATTAGTGGATGGATGTAGAGGCTCCAAGGGAGTTAACAGTTCATTTGCCTCAGAAATACAAACTGTTTTTTTTTTTTACTTTGATAAAATTGAACCAGGTTCCAAGCAATAATTTACCATAGTGTTGAAATAGTGGCACTCTGTATTCCTAGGTTTTTGGTCCAAATTCTGAATGCAGTTACATGCCTTGCAGTCTCACAGCACTCAGTGGGAAAACATTGCCATTGCACGGGGATAACTAGTAGAGTTTGGACTAGTTAATCTAACCTTGCTATTCTTGATAGCATGTTGTTTTCTAATAGTTTAGTGAATAACCTCCTTTATCCCGATTCTCTTCTTATAGACTGTCATCTATGGCTATTCCTTCTACTTGGATGAATAATATTAACTTGGTTGGTCTCCAAATTCTGCTGTGGAAAGCCTAAAGAGGCGCTACAACTAAATACCAGTCCATGTACCTAATTCTTCTGGGTCAAATATTGACTCCACATGTCTAGAAAATATTTTCATTTTGCTGTTTTTAAAAGTGGATTACTCGCTGAGCTAGATCCACCCTGTTACAAGCTTTTTGAGTTTTGTTCTTGCAACTTATAAGAGTTATGGTTAGCATGATTTTGGGTTATGTTACATTTTTCTGTTGTTTGAGAGATTGGCTTAGGAAATGGAGCACACAACTCTACTATTCTTTTCTGAATAATCTTTCGGTTATCTATAATTCATCCAACAGGGTCTTCCTTTCTTTTGTAATTTCATTGTATACTCTGGATGTTACAAGGAGTATGGCTAATAATGCAGGAAGATTTAACCCAAACCCAAGATGGTTTGGCATTCTAGAGAGAAGTGAATCTGTTGTTTTAGTTGTAGATACTCAGTTTACTCAGTCTCTTCCTCAGTTTTTCTGTTTGCTGAGGAGAGTAGGATTTCCTTATGTTGCCACTGAGAAGTACTGGAGTGTACTTAGTCTTTGCAAAATGCTGTAAAAGGCTTGGGAAAGCCTGTAGAAGTCTATATGACTGTGGCCAGGAAAACAAAATCTTCAGTAACAGGAAGGCTAGCATTTAGATTTCTAAAAAGAGGAATGAAGTTAGGAAGAATCCTCAGAACCCTAATCAAATAATAGTCAACACAATTTTTGTAATTTTATGACAGCAGTAGAATTGTAACCACAAATAATCATGAGAAGACTGTACCTGATATAGCAACATTAGCATATGCATTGCCTGTTATATTTAATAAACTTACCTTTTTTAGATATCATAGAATTATTTAGGTTGGAAGGGTCCTTAAAGGTCATCTAGTTCCAAAGCCCCTTGCCATGGGCAGGGGCACCTCCCACTAGACCAGGTTGCTCAAAGCCCCATCCAGCCTGGCCTTGAACGTTTCCAGGGATGGGGCCTCCACAGCTTCCCTGGGCAACCTGTTCCAGTGCCTCACCACCCTAATATAATCAACCTATTTATGTAGGAAGCAAGAACTAGCTAGCTAGTTCAGGGTGTTCAACTGATAATGTGTAAATTGTTGACTGAACTGTAGCATCAGAGGGGAAGTATTTTGATTCCTCTATTAAGTCCTTCAAGGTGTTCAAATTTCTACTAATTATCCCAAACGAATTTTCACCAATTGAGTTACATTATTCTGCTTGTTTATCTACAAAAATTTAAGAAAATATTCGTAAATGTTAACTGATGCTTTGCTTTTTACATTACTGTGAAAAACTGATTTAATACCATTTTTCTTTTACAGGTCGTATACGAACAAAGCTTTCAACGCCTTCTGTTGGTATTGGAAATTCTAAAACAGATTCCAGAGGACGGAGTAGAACCAAAGTGGTGTCACAGTCTCAGCGTATGTATTTTTTGTTTGTCAGTTATACCTGATAAAGAGGCCAAATGCTTAAGCAAATATTCATTGACCAATGGCTACAGTCAAAGTTAATTTAAAAAAAAAAAGCTACATACTGAGTTGTTGTTCTGTGCCTTAGGTTCATCATCGCCAGACAAAAATGAAGGTATTTTTTTCAGTGTTTTGGATCAGTGGTATTTGCATGCTTTTATGATTCATGTTGTTTTTCTCTGGACAAAATACTAGGTTAGGTCTTAGTTTGCCAATTAAATTAGATAATGCAACAGGAAATGAAATGTACCCTTAAATTCTGTCTTCAGTTATAACTTCTCAACATTCTTTTCCCCCCCTTTCTGACATTTCCCACACAAAACACCAGTAAACATCTGTATTGGTTACATATGACACATGGATGAGTAATACAGAAGAACGGGTAGGCTGAATGGTTACCTCAGTGTTACCTGCAAAACCTAATTTTTTATTTTTCAAAAAGTCTTATTTTCCAGCCAGAAATACCTATTTTCATTTTAAGCTAGGCACTACTCTAACTCTTGGATGTAGTCCTTTTTCTGTATTACAGCTGTTACCTTTACTTAACTCTTCTCTGGGGTAAAAATACTAAACCCTAACTTCATAATCAGTTACTTAGTTTATACTGAATCACAGGGTTAAAATAAGCAATTTACTGTATATCAGCTAATCCACAGTAATTTTCTATATGTGTTTAGAAATCAAAGCAAATGCAAAATTTCCGATCTAGCTGAGCACTCTTGTCATTAATTAAAAAGTCCCGATTGCCTCACATTCTTTGGCACTGGCTGACCTACAGCAATTTGTTCACACATCTGATAACAGACGTCTTCTGTCTAAGATTAGTGTTTTCAGATTCTAATCTTCGTCTAATTAAGTGAAATACAATGAGATGAATGAAAGGAAAACATAAATTAACCATACAACATTAACCATAAAATCAAAATTACCAGTCCTATAGTTTGTCAGGACTAATGTTATAAACCCAGTAAATTATACGTGATTCAAATTTTCCAGTACAAGTCCTTTGCTATCAATAACCCTGTCTTTTAATAAAAACCCTTAATTTTGTGTTTAAATGGCAGAAACATATATCTTCATAACAATGACTGCATTTATCCTAAATAGAATTACTTTAGAGGTTAAAAAAGCAGGCAGAAGAGTTTGGGGCCTTTTTTTTTTTTTCTTTTTTTCTCCTCTTAGAGTACTTCCTATTCAGTTTTGCATTACTTTGTTTTCCAGCAAATACAGTTGGAACAAACCTGCTCCAATGCTTGCAGGTTTTGTGAAATAAAACTTTCAAAAAATCTGAACAGATCAATATAAAATAATAGAATCCAATAACAGACGTTCTCTTCGGTAATTTTTTGCTTTGACAGTGCTCTAATCCCACAAGTGTATGCGTGGGATGAGAGTTTGAAAATCAGCTCTCGTTATTGGGTGTGACAAGGTTGTGCAAAACTTGTTTTATATTTTCAGTGTTAAGATGACTACACTGTCTCATAAGCAAAGAATATTTGGATTAATAATTTAAGCAGGAGGGGAGGTAACAGTCGCGTCAAATCACTGTTTTCCTTTATGAAAAGCTTTAAGCAGTATCTGTAACACTCTTCATATCAGGAATGTTCTGAAATAAGCTTTTTGAAAATACCTTCATACTTTGGATAGATTTGGTAAATTCTTAAAACATTAAGGTGTTTGAGAAACTTTTTTGGGGAGGTGTTAAATTTAGCTAGCAATATAAGACTTGTGTGATGATCATTGTCATATAATATTAATTAAACTGTGCATTCAGGGAAACACTGAAGCATTTTCAGTTTCTTTTTACTAATAATGACAGTTTTTACTCAAGAAGATTAATTTTTGAGTAGTACTAATGTCTAAAGAGATAAATTGAATTGATATGAAATAACTAGATCTGTCTACATGTGATGATGTGTGAAAATTAAATGCACGAGTGCATCTTTACAGCCTTTTATTACTACTTCTGTTCAGAACTGGTGGCTTCGGCTAGCTCATTATAACCTGTCAGTGGGGGAGAACAAGAATTCTGAGATGTTTTAAGGAAGATAAACAGGGCAAATCCAAATGGACAGGCGCAGGAGAAGTGTTAGGCACTGTATGCCAGCTATTTGGGTGATGCTTCTTTATGTGACTGAAAATTCTCACAGCACGGTGGGGAGTGAGATGCTTGATATTTCCATATAGGGGATTGTTTCAGTTCCCCAGCTTATTGTGGGAGAATAGCTTCATATTAGATCTAAGCTTTAATTTTTTAAAAACCACTGTAACAGATGCTTTTGTACATTTAGGGTTACAACTATTTAGCACTTCTGTTCAAAGATCATTTTATGAAAGACTTGCAGATTTGAATGCTTTTACAAAACATACTTTTTTAGGGCTTTAGAAGCCCTTCATTCTTCCTCTTCTATTTTTAAATTGTGACATAAAATAAATGCATATAAAATCTATAGCTCATTATTTTATTCTTATCTATGGAAAAAAATGGTTTCATTTTTTTCCTCTTCCTTCCTGTTTGGTTGTCAGGTAATTGAGTAAGGTGTGCTAAAATTACATTACAATCTTCATTCAGAGGAAAAGAATTCAATTTCTGGATGGAAACAAATTCTTGCTTTTATACTTCAGATTAAGTTTAAAGAGGAAAACCTGAAATTCTATGCAAGTCTTTTCACTTGTGCCATTGTGAGGTTTTTTTTTTGTCATCCACCGCACCTGCAGCTCAGTTCCTTTACTGTCTGTCTCAAAAAAAATTGTTTTGGCCTTGTGTGTAATTTTTGTTCAGCTGTTGAACTTCTTGAACCTTTTTGGCAATGTAATATTCTTTTAAAGTAATATGAAGGCTACAGTTTCATGTTTAATTGAAATTTAATTCTTCAGTATTATCCAGTCGTTGATTAGAAAGCTGAAGAATTGTAATTTGCTTGTGCAGCTTTGCTTCATCTGCTTTGTACATAGCATCTGAGTTTAATTCTTCAACTGTGGAAGCTACTTAAAAGCACTGCTTTAGCATAACCCCCTTGTGGCTTTTTTCCTGTGTGAAATGACTAAAGCTTTCTTATTTCCATTTGCCATCCATTTTTTAATCTGCTCTGCTCCCTCCCTCTTCATGGATTATAAACCCCTACCCTAAATCCTGCCTTTACACTTGTTCAGGATCACAGTCTGCTAACCCCATTGGTGGTAAGAGTCTACAGAATTTGTGTATACATCATTGTTTGATCACGTGTTTGACATATCTCATTCAAGGACCCTATTCAGCAGAAATTCTGGCTCATTTTTTTTCATATGCTGCACTTACCTAATTGGTTGTAATCCTTATTTAGAAGGCAGTAGAGATGGCAGGTTTTTGTCAGTTTGGAGTGCTCTTAGTAATCCTTCTTGCATCATTCAGTTCACTTAGAACTGCTACTGGTGATAGCACTGACAGCAGTATGCCAGTGCTCTTATTAGCATAATATTTTCAGGATATTAAGCTTCATTTGGTTTATTTACGCTATAGTGGTATGCTCTGCAGGTCAGACAATAGAAAGATAAACTAAGTATTAGAATGAGAAGTTGTGTTTCTTCTGTATATTCTGAGAAGAGTAAGTTTTTCAGGTTTCAGACCTATTGGAGAAAATATTCTAAAAGTCTCCATCACAGTGAAAACTTTTACAGTGTTTTCATTGTTTTAAAGAGATGTAAAATAGTGGAGGCTAGGAAGAAGGCATAGTAATATCAAGTCTAAGTTGAAATGCCCCAATATGTCAACCCCTTAATTTTTCTAGACCATGGCAGTTTTATAGATTTGCCTAATCTTTTTTTGCTGTAGAAGTTATGCTTGTTTTTTCCAGGCTGTGTAATATTTTATTTATCATTTCTGCTGAATAGGTCCATAGTTTGGAAAAGGAATTTTGCTAAATAATCATTTCAAGTTTGAATTCAAACAATGAATCTGAAAGTATATGCATGGTACATGGTTTTAGTTTTCTGCCTCCCACCCAGCATATGTTTTGTTTTTATTTGGGATTTTGTTTCTTTTTCCATATAGTCAAGCTTTAATCAAATTGTATCTTTTTTTAAAATGTGCCTCATGAGAAGTAACCCATGAAACTCACATGAGATGTTGCATGTTAAGTCTATAGATCTGATAGCATAGCTGTGATCATACAGTTACCTCATTATGTTTAAAAGATTAATGAAAGGTTTGTGTCTGTATGTAATTAACCTTTGGTTAAAATGATATTTTGCTTTTTATTTGGTCAGACTTCTTGAATTCTGCATCTAGAAACAATATATCTATATCAACTGGTGGTATAAATTGGTTATATTTAGAAAATAATGGATTCTTTGTTAGGGCATAAAACTTAAATTTTCTGTAACTGAAATATCAAAATTAGGGATCAGTGACCAGTTTCTGGTAGTGAGTACAGTGTGTTGAACATTCATAGCACTTTGTAGTGTACAGTTTTGATTAATAAAAATATAAGACGCTTAAATATGTCTTGATCATTTTTTAGCTTGTTTAAAACTAATCAAAGATGTTCTTCGAATTTGTGGGGTAACCTCCAGAGAGATGAACATGAGTATTTTAATTGTCTTCAGTGACATTTTATTTAACTTCTCAGAGAAAAGTGCTTGAAGACCCCATACTTTTAAAAGCGAGGAAGAAGAGTTTAAATATTAGGAAAATTATGTTATTTTATTATAACATTGGCTGCTTTGGAAGAGCTGGGATAATTATGAAATCATTAGTTTAAAGTTGCTTCCTTCAGCTTTCTAGCGGTTCTTTTTTTTTCTTTTTTAATAGAAAATGTGTTAGTGAGACCATTTAGCTTAAATAAGCACACCATTGTTCGTGTTAAGGACATTGGAAGTGTTGATGAAGACTAGAAATATTATTTATGATTTCTTGAGCGTATCTAGTGCTAAATACCATGCCAAGTACTTCCTTGCATTGATAATTTTATTTAGCTTGTATGTAGTGCTATAAGAGCTTGGACCAAGGTTTTCTATTTCACGTTTTTACCTTGTAAGTTTTTCCAGACCATTTCAATCTACTACCATTTTCCTACTAACTTTAAGCATTTTTTTCTTTTTAACCATGCTTGTTCATCTTCTGTGCTGTTACTTACATTTATTCATTTTTGCCTTCAGCTGGTAGTAGATCTGGGTCTCCTGGAAGAGTTTTGACAACAACCACACTTTCCACTGTGAACACAGGAGTTCAAAGAGTGTTAGTGAATCCTGCAGCTGCACAAAAACGAAGCAAAATCCCACGAAGTCAGGGATGCAGTAGAGAAGCTAGTCCTTCTAGATTGTCAGTAGGTAAGAATCGCTGGATAACTCCTTGTTTCTTTATAGCCCTCCTTACTTTAAGTGCTGGATATCTACAGCTTGCGTTTAGTTATTGTTGGATGGCAAAATTAGAATACCTATGGATAAAAATCTAAAATGTGCCTGTTTTCTGAGCCTAGTCGTTGATATACAAGACAGTTTTAAATTTAAGCTAAAACTTTGTTCTTCTGTCAGAATGCAGTAGTTGTTCTTTTCCTCACCTCCCTTTCTTCCATCTCTCTCTAACTTTTCTTCCCTCCTAATCCCCACCCCCAAAACACCCGTGTCCATTGAATGAAAGTGTGATACCATTTTGAAAAGATTTTCTTCATTACTTTTGTGTGTCTTCTGCGTATGTGTGCATGCATGCGTATACTTCTGTGATACAAAAATGAATGTCATAGGTCTTAAACCTCATGGTATAACCGATCACACTTTATTACAAAGAATGTTACTGAAAAATATCAGTTGATTGTAATGGTTTTCCTGCTGTTCATTTTTTTTTTTTTTTTTT
>VZSF01004942.1:527388-567946 GCA_013398295.1 Chionis minor
TTTTTTTTTTTTTTTTTTAAATTTTGATTTTTACCTTAGCTGCATTAACTTTATATTTTCCTCCTCTAGAAAGCTGTGGGTTTTTTCATTTGTGTTACTGTTGATTAACTTGGTCTTGAGCCCAAATTCTGAATCGATACTCTGTTCTCAGTTGAGCACAAATTCTGAATCGATACTCTTGTTCGTGTTTTTTGTTGCTTGTTTCCTCTCCATCCTTTTCAAGATATTTTTCAACCGTTCTGTAGAGAGATGGTAAATCCCCATTTCTATCTGTGTGAAGAAATAATTTCATTGAACTGGCCACAGTTAGCGTAATCCAGCACAATCGAGAAAGCGCGTGGAAACAGTTATGACTTACAATACGACATAGTTGTCAGTGTCTTTTCGTAGAAATACGTCTTTTGATCTTACTGCCAACCGGAATTGCATTAAAACGGCGACTTTTCTTGTGTCTTCTCCGTTCTGTGCTGCTGTTTGCCTGTACCCTGAATCATACTAGCGCGAGGCAGCCGCATTCCTCGGCCTAGTGTGAGTCAGGGGTGCAGTCGGGAGGCCAGCCGCGAAAGTAGCAGGGACACGAGCCCTGTCCGCTCTTTTCCACCCCTTGGTAAGTACTCGGAGCCCCTCGTTGTGCATGGCTGTCTTTGCCCTTCATTATGTATGTGCACCTAACGAATCCGTGCCTCCTCCATTTAGCTTGTAGCCGGCCACCATTATTTTCCCCTTCCTTTGGCTCGCTCACCACTTACCTCGATGGAGAATTGACCAATGTGTGAATGGGTTGCACACTTGAAAAACAAACGCTTTGCTGGTGTTAGTCTTACCTTAAATGCCAGGTCTGGAGAGGTGTGTGATACGCAGTGCCTATGTACCTTTTTTTTGTTTTTTTTTTGAAAGGGCGGTTCTGCTTTTGGAAAGTTTTTTTAGAAATTATGTGTTTCTCATTTTATTACATCACTCATTGCTTGGGTGGAGTTAGATAATGTTATTTCCCACTGACCAGTTAGAGCAAATAATACAGTGTGCCTTTCCCAAGTCGACAGCTAGGGTCTGCTAGTATGCAAGATTGCTCCTTAGTCAATGATTTTGGTATGCAAGAAGAAAACAGGCTTCTTTTCGCGTCTCCTTGGCTATACTGTCATCACTGTATGATATGAGACAATACTAAAAATTTTAATTTTTGCTGTTGAAGCAAGTAAATATGATGGTGCAGGTAAAGAACCAGTCTACTGAAGCAGAGCTCTATTCTGAGGCTGCCTTCCATTTTCTAAAAATGAACAGGGCAAGCAGCGAAGTCCTTACGCGTGTAGGTGAACCAAAGTACAGTTCTGAAGTTTACTTGTAATCCGTGTAGAACAAATAATAAGTATTTGAAGTAGCAGCTGTTGTTATATAGGGAAGAAGAGAGGCGTTGAAAGCTTGAACATTTACACATCCATAGCCATGTTCACTTGTCATTCTGAGAGCTGCTATAAGCAAAAGTTTTGCTTTCACTTAGTGTTTCAGCTTACTGGCCCAACACTGAAAAGATTTTTTTCAAGATTGTTAAGCTGTCATCTCTTTCTGAAAAGCCTATAAGGCATAGGAACATTAGCTTATAATTATTTTAACATGTTGTTAAGGATTAAGGAGGCTTCTCATCTCCATGTATCCTTGCCAAGGTTACTGTGAACTCGGTAGTAAAATTTGATAAAAATATTTTTATGTTTTGGGGTTGGTTTTGGGGTTTCTTCTGGTTTTTTGATTGTTTGGTTACACAAAACTGTAAGGTTGTATCTGAAACTAATCTTTTTGGGTGTTACTTTTGTCTGAGTTAGTCTTCAGTATGTATTCTGCTGCTTTTGTTTGATCAAGTGTAGCTTACAGTCAAGGACTTTGTAGTACTAGCTGTTAAACATAGTCTGAAAATAGTAATTATCTGGCTTCTGTCTCAAACTGAGACACCGAACTGTACTCCTAATTAGCACTGGAAGTCTGTTGTGGTCTGTTAAGGCAGTATGCTTTCTGTCAGCCGTGGTTTTATTGGGAAAGTACAGATTAATTGAATGAAAGCTGTTTCAATAACTAATGGTAATTTGCCCAGATCCTATTTAATTGGGAAATTAAATTAAAAGTAGACATTATGCAGGATCCATTAGTAAACTTGTATCTTTTACTAAAACACAGGTGGCAGACTGTTGTAGTACACACATACCTTCTTTTCTTTTAAAAACAATGGTATTTTCCAGATCTTTTTGTGCTGCTTTTGCTACCTTACAGCTTGACTTCAAGCATGCAAGATCTGATTCACATCTTATATTTGGTCAAATGCTTGTTATCTTAAGAAATCTGAACTAAACTAAGACCATAAGATGGGTCATTGGGACAGATGCTACTTGAGGTTTTATTTTTATTGATGGAATTTAATTTTTGTATTTGGATATCAAAACACATACCTACACAAATATAATACGTTGATTTGTCTGATAGGACAGAATATGCAAAGTTCTGTGTACAGGAAACCAGTGTTGTTGGGGGGAAAAAAAAAGCGCAGCTATACCTGGGATAAATGAGGATTCCTAGGATCACTTCTAGAATGACTTCTTATTTGAATGATTTCAAATGTCATTCAGTGTTTTGTTGGACCTGCTTTGTCTTATGGGATGCTACTAACTTCTGCCAAAAATATTAATGTTTTTCAAGGGTACAAGTGGAAGATGAAATAAGGCAAATTCAGCTCTGTGTTTGTAGTTTATACATGGGGCTGGAGGGGGAAAATGTAATTCGTATTGCATCTGATACTCAGCACAGAAATTATGCCCCCTTAGGGGCATAAAATGACCTGAAAGCTCCATAGTTGCTTCTCTGTATACATTGGTATGAAGTGCTTATGTAATCTCACGTCTCGGTATAATATTCTAAACTGGGAGATTACAGCCACTATGAAAAGCAAGTGATTTGTAATTTAGATGGAAGTGTCTATTTTTCTGTTACATATGGTTAATATTAAATATCAGATTATTATAATTTCTGTATTTTAGCTAAGAAGTTATGTTATTTTGAGTCTGCTTAAAATCTTATTTTGATTCATCTTTTCAAAAAATGAAACAACAAAAATAAATATTTGCACAATTTCTGCAATTTAAAGGGTACAAAGAATATTCTTGAAAATATGCTGTGGAATGAGGCATGTTTGATTCAATATAGTGCTTTCTTGCACTGTCTTAAAAACTTGTCCCATATTTCAAATGTATATGGGAAGAAGATAATTTTGAATTATATGCCTAAAGTTTGAGTTTTTAATTGTCCCTTTAATTTTTAGGGCTTTTTGATGGAAAGCAATAGAAAGGTTAATCCACAATTTCTTGTATTTAGAGCTTTATCAGCCTTGATGCCTGTGTTTTAACATCCTCCGTCCTGTCTCCTTTTCCATGCCGAGACATACGTTCTAAAGAACCAAGTATTCCACAAAGCCTTATTTGCAAAATAAAATTCCCTAGCTAAACAGCTTCATACAGGTTTGGTTTGAAATAAAATACATTGCTGTGCTTGATGTAAGGAGTAGGGAACTTTACCTGGGAAAAAACACAGCGTTGTTTCTGGGACCTTTACAGGATTGTTTTGGTGTTAACTCAGGTTCACGTGTGCTTCCCCAAATGTGATTTAGTTCCTATCAGGGTTATTTGATTCGAATCAGACTCTTGAATTGTCTCTGTTAATCAGAGTAAAGGATGATTCGTTTGATTCCTGGTTTCTATTTATGTATCCAAAAAGTGTAAAATACTTGCATTTACAGTTATTTATTGAATTGTAAGATTATACCTGGAGCTTATGTCACTGTGGGTGGACATTGCAATTCAAGTTAAAATTGTTAAAATCAGTTTCATTTACATGGCTGCAAAATTCTAACTTATGTGACAGAACTGAAGAAAAAAAGATGAATTGTTTAAAAACACTTTGAATTTATAATTACTTGATTTGAGAAGAAAACAGTAGTAACGGTGATTTAAGTTCTTTAAAATCTCTAGAAGACCAGTTTTACACAAGTTCTAGATGGAGGGTACTCAGTTGTATTCACAAGTCCTTAAGGATCTTTGGTTCCCACTTTCCATAACTTTGGAGAATCTCAATGAGTTATAATAACTTACATAAATGTTTCAATGTCACATTTTATTTATTTAAAGAAAACAATACAAATGTGAAATGTTGTCCTTAATTATTTTAAACTTTTCATTGAAATGGAAGAATTTTAACTTTTATCTACATGGTGGTGAGTTTTAACTGAGGTTGACTTACCTGTGTATAGGCAAGAACTTGAATTTATAAAAATTGTCAGCTGCTAACACAGTTCATGCAGGAGTCACTTTTTGCAGATAACATTTGGTACGTGAGCTCTCACTTGAGCACATAGAATTGACTTAAATCTGCAATGGAAGATCAGTATCAGTAGAACTTTTTAGGTATTTCTGAGGATTCTGGGGGGGGTGTGTGTGTGCGTGCGCATGTGTGTCTACGCATTTTTTCTTCTTTGACCTTAAGCATACTTGCTTTTATTCTGTCCTTAATCTTTTAAATTAAAAAAAAAAATTACGCATGAAATGTCCAGTGTACATAAACCTATATAATTCTATATAATCATATTCTAGTAATCAAAAACCTTCTCTGAAGCTTTTCCCTTCTATGTAATACTTGATTTCTTGTGCTAAAGCTGAATCTTTTTGATAAATATTCTCTCGTTCATCTAAGCAAGTATTGCAGCACTGTGATTCCATGGTAATAGATAGGGTTTATATGATCCTGTTATTGCAGCTTCCAGACATCACTCCAGATCCACTGGTGCCCTCTACACTCCTGATGTTTATGGGGCTACAGGTGAAGGATGAGTACACTTTGCTGTCATCTGTGCAGTCATCCTGGATTATTTTTTTTTCCCCACCCACTTGGTTATTCTCATAGTTCAGTTTTAAAAAGCATTATTTATATTAATTTGAGTTTTGTGGTTTTAATAATCCAGATAGATGTGTTTATGTTGGTAGATTTTGTCTCCACCCCCACCCTCCGAAGTTAATCCTTTTTTTCCTTAACAACAATCATTTTATTTTTAGTTGCAGAAGAACTTTCTTAGTTTTCCATTTTTCAGTATTTGTAGAACATTCTTTATGCATGTAGTTTTCTAATCAGCGCTCTCAATAGCCTTCCGATTGTATTTGCTTTCTTTTTAAATGAAAACAAAAACCCAAAATGAAGAAGATGTGAATTTAAAAAAAATTAAAGAAAAAAAAAAAGAGGAAAGGTTTTTTCAGTTAAAACCATTGTTTTGTTGGGTTTTTTTTCCCCTGTGATATTGGAAGAGAATGTTTGTATATGACTCTGGATTTATACTTCATATCTTACTTTCTGCTGCACCAGTATGTTAGCCCCTATATAATTTATTAGAAATGTTATTTCTAATAATTTCTAATAATAAAAGAAAATGCTTTTCTTCTGCTTGGGTTTTTTTAAGTGAGTGTGGTATTAATGTCCCACGTTGCTATTCTGACTGAATTCTTTATATTCATTTTTGCTGTTGTTATAACAGGCACCGGCTTTGGAATGAGTCAGTCGAGTAGATTGTCCTCATCAGTTAGTGCTATGCGAGTTCTGAACACAGGTTCTGACGTGGAAGAGGCAGTAGCAGATGCTTTGGTAAGAATCTCACACTTACCTTGTGTAGAATACAGACTCTTAAAATGTTTGGTACCCATACATTGAAGTATGCAAAAGAACTTGTCATTCATTATTTTGTTGGCTTCTAGGGGAAAAGAGGAACTGAATTGCTAGAGCTGCGAAGTGTTGGGGTTTTTGTTCCCTACGGAAGTCTTAACTTTTGAAAAAAGTACATTTTTCCGTGGCAGACAGGAAATACTCTTGGACTATTCTGTTGGAGTGGCCCAAGGAGCCGCTGGAGCAGGTAGCACTAACTGGCAGTTTCCCACAACAGCCAAACTTCTGGATAGGTTGGAGGCTTGTCAGAGCTGGGAGTGATGACAGCTAAAGCACTCGGCTCATCATAAGCCTGGTTTCCATTTAAAGTTGTTCTGTCTGACAACATGTGAGACCGATGCTGAAGAGAGAAACTGATAGCTTGGCAGGCAGTATTTTATAAGTTTAGGGTTTGTTTTCTTTTGTTTTCAAAACGTTATACTGAATTAAAGACTGGTTATGCCATTCTTTCTTAAGCTTCGCTGTTCTTTAAAAGGGTGAGTTTGGCTCCTCTGTCTCCCTGCCCTAGTTAGCCAAACTGAATGCATCATGTGTTTTGCTATTCTGACATTTACATCAACAAGCTAAAATCTTCAATTAATTTAAAATACCGACACTGTGAATCAGATATATTTTTGTCAGGTATTGTAAATACTTGTAAGTACCTGTTACCTTGTAGTCAGAATGCTTTAAGGAATTTGTTACTACTCTTTTAACCAAAAAATTATTTGGAACACTAGTAAAAAACTACAAATTAGACTCTAAAAAATTATAGCCAGGTATGACGGGATAGAGAGAAGCAAAATTTCAAACGAAAAAAATATGAAGAACTTTATCATGTTCTTAGTTTGGCAATTTATTGATTTCTTGGTTAATACCGTCTTCTTGACATGCTGGTTTTAAAATCTGTGTGCCTTCACTGGCACAGAGCTCAAGGACATCTGTGCAATTTTACCTAAGAGGTCATGGTGAGACTGAGTGGATTTTCCCCTTTCTGATGTTATAAACTTGGAAGAAGTTTTCAGCATTGATGAGGAATGCTAGTTAGTGAACTGGAAGTCACTCTGGATTTTGGAATAGGGAACAATAGAAAAACAGTCCATGGGACATGAAAAGCCTGTGTATAAATTTACCTACACTGGTGCTACATGCCTTAATCAAATTTAGCTGGGCAAAGGTTGTAGTAAGAATATAAATTGAGGAGAAGCTTCTGTTTCCAGTGACTGCTCTTGAGGCTTGAATATGTCCTGCTTTGAAGCAATAAAATTAGTTCGTAGAAACCGGTTTCTATTACCTCGATCCAAACCAGCATGATGATTCTAGAGACGTTAGAGGAAAATTAGTTTGTATATTTTAGCTAGAATCTGTCATTATAAAGAAGGATCAAGAACAGCAACATTTTATTATTGTAGTGTTTTCATGCCTGGTTGCCTGCCGTGCTCTAAATGTACAGGTTGTCCTGTACAGATGGCTCCATTTAGATGGAAATCTGGTTATGAACACCCTTCTTGTGTTATCATAGACTGAAGCCCTCCCTCAGAACAGTGTTTTTAAAAGGTAGAATGTAGAGTCGTGATAGACGCAATATAAAAATCAAAAATACTCTTGACTGTATTACTATTTTTATGGTATGAAAAATAGTCAGTTATAATACTGCTTCAGTTAAAGGGGTATCAGTCTTCTGGCTAAGATCTGGTTTGAATATAAGATGCATGAAATGGGAGTGATGTGGTGATCTTCACATATTGTGATACCTTTTACTTTAGCCCAGTCCTTGTCATTTCAGAATTCATTAATTTTTTTTAAACTTATATGACCTTTTTCAAAAATACTCATATCTTTGTGATTTTTCCCTTCCTTTATTCTCTTAGAAATGTATGTATGCTTGTTCTGTTGACAGTAAGCTTGCTTGTTACATTATGTATTGACCAGTTTGTATTGTAATATCCTTTAAGTTATTCTGTAGTCAAAAATGAGAACCCAGTGCAAATGGCAATGGTAATTAAGGGGAAAACAATCACTTATACTACTGCTTCTTTGAGTTTGTCATGAAACTGGATTTTTAACTACTAGCTTCAATGTCAAGATTTTAATGGCAGAGTTATTTTGCAGAGGTGTGTGCTTTTCCTTTTAGGATACATAGCCCTTCCCCCCCGCCCCCCGCCTTTGGCATGTTGTGTTTTGGTTTGTTTGGCTTGCTTTTGTTTTTAGGGGATTGGGGATTTTGCATTATGTAATTAATTTTTTGGTAGGACATTGGCTGCTCTAGTATTTGCTGCAATAACAAAATTTTGATATTGAAATGAAGTTAGAGATGGGAAGTTGGGAAAATGAAGTTTAAATGAAGGTTTCATGTTCAGACAGCAATTAACTGCATGCGTTAAGTCTTCATGCTCAATTATCACTGCATAAGACACAAAGATTTTAACAGAGATGTCTTTGTGACCAACCATCAGGTGATATCTAACATTTCCCTGGGAATGGAAGTTTAGCTGGCTGCTACTTGGCAATCCACAATACGCTAACCAGATACAGAGAGATAAGAACAAAATTTACAATAAGACACTGTGTTTTCCAGTGGCGGGTAGTTTAATAGTTACAATGCTGCTATGCCTTACCTTCCTGTTCTCAATTTCTGTTTCTTTTCAATAATTTACTGCTAACAGCTCTTAGGAGACATACGGACTAAGGTATAGAAACTATTTTCCTTCTTCAAAAGTTTAATATTTCGTTATTAACATGCTTGATACAAAGTAAGCTAAAATGACAGAATATGTGGGTTTAGACCTGATTCTTATATTCTGTAACATATGTAAAGCTATTAAGTGAAATAACTAACTTTCAGTATGGTCTTTATGTCACCCTATCATGCAATTCTATGGATTTTTACAAGTAAACCCTAAGTTGCACATTTCATTAAACGTATGTCTTCTTTGCATTTGCTTTGCTTTTATATTTGGACTACTACACAAGCCATACTTCTTTAAAAATATTTTTATTAACTTGGTTTGACCTGCTGACAGACAGTTGGGGCCATTCATCAACTGCAGGGAGTAGGGGTCACACAGATTATTTGAACTGTTAGTCTTTCTACTGATGATGGATATAAATCAGTGAAAATCAGTGCTAATGCGGGGTGTTTCTGTACAATAGAAGAAGCCTGTGCGAAGGAGATATGAGTCCTATGGGATGTACTCGGATGATGATGCCAACAGTGATGCATCAAGTGCCTGTTCAGAAAGGTCCTATAGCTCTAGGAACGGGAGCATACCAACATATATGAGACAGACAGAAGATGTGGCTGAAGTCCTAAATCGCTGTGCCAGCTCCAACTGGTCAGAGAGGAAAGAAGGCCTTCTAGGCCTGCAAAACTTATTAAAGAACCAGAGAACTTTAAGGTAAGAGGACATGCTAATAGGAAAAACATTTTATTTCGGAGTTGAAGGGAGGCAAGGGAAGAGTGGGAAAGGAGGATGATGTTCTAAAGAGTACAGAAAGTTGGGGAGAGGGAAAGCATGGTGAATGTCAGTGAGATGGAGGAAGGAACGAGGAAGCTATTGTCACTTCTGGCCACTAGTGTATAGTGTTTAAAAAGCTCAGTTTAAGAAATGGAATTTAAAATCAAGGGAATTTGTGCAATACAAAAGATTACTAAAGTGCTTGCATCTAGCATTGATGAATAGAATATTTATATTATAATTATATTTTTTAGTTGGATATTTATTAAGAAGAAACTGTTTACTTCTAGCTACTAAGAATACCTTTTTTATTATCTGCTCTGTTAAACTAGTTGGGAATAATATAATATACGAACTAGTTTGAAGAGACATTTCTCGGTTGAAAGTCTCATCTTAGACAAATTCTGTTATATTTTTATTTATGTCCTAAGTAAAATGCTTTTCTCTACTTTGTTTACTAGATTATTTGATCCAATAATTATAGTTGATTTCACTGATTGCTATGCATTAGTGTTCTTGTAGTACTGGCAGAGGAGTTGACTAATGTATCGTTGTCACTTTGACAGTCGTGTTGAGTTGAAAAGGTTGTGTGAAATCTTCACAAGAATGTTTGCTGATCCTCACAGTAAGGTATGTTTAGGTTTTTCTTACTTTCAGTACATGTTTAAAAACATATTAATAGAAAGTCAGTTGTGGTAAAAAATGTCGGCGATATTTGCTCATGTAAAAATTTGACAAACTGTGTTCTATAAGCACTTAACAGCATCAGATTTCAATCCATTTAGGTTGCAGTTTTGAACAAGATAATTTTCCACCTTTTTTACAGCATAATTGAAATAAGGGTTAGTTTCATCTAAAGTACATTGAAATAGTTCAACAGCTTGTGCTCAAAATTTGTAAGTATTTTTAAGAAGTCATATTGTTTACAGAGGCCACTTCAACATGTGTAATGGTTTTCTCTCAAGTAGAAACAAGAGACTCTTGTGGAGTAATTTAAGTTGTAAAGAAATTTGACTAAATCGTACATGATGAGTCTGAACTATACCAAATGTGTACCTCTTTATTTTCCAGGGTATTTTGTATTATCATGGTTTGTGGTGTCTTCCTCCAATTTCATAGATAGGGCTGACAGTTGAGACTGTTGAGTAATTTTTACATCATTGTTATTATTCAGTAAGTAAGGTGGAGGCTATATTTCAGTATAAAAGAAAATGCGATGTTGTATTCACTTTACCTAGGTAAAGACCCAGTGTGGTTGATATAACAAAGAGAATAATCCTTCTGTTTTCTAAGACCATTTAAATCTTTTTAACTGAGTTAATACGCTTGATAGTATTTTTACAGTTTTTGTGGGAGGTGGGTTACTAATGCAGGTTCATATATGCAGTAATTTCCCATAGTAAAGGGACTGCGGGTAAGGAGCTGAATAAGGTTATAATGGTATCATGTAAGAAAGCATGTAACTTCGTATTTCATTTGAATTACAGGCTTGTTTGGAAGAAACCTTTTATGTTGAGTATAACATGTCCTACTTTGTGTCCATATTTCAGAAGTGATAAAATGGTAACTCAGAAAAACTCAGAGCAAAGTAGTTATTTCAGAAGTATTGGCTTTTCCCAGCAGAATTCTGAAAAACAACTTTGATTATGCAATACATTTTACATATTTTTGAGTCTTCCTTATTGCTGCAATTGAAAGTGAAATTCAGAGTGCTGAGAAGTCTTGATAGGTTAACTTAGTGTTCATCTGTCCTCTTTATTTTTCCTGCTGGAAAAAGTGACTTAGTTGTTGGCTGTGACACGGTGTATTTTGGAGGAAACTTGCATTGCACCCAGCAACATGATATTAAAGTTGTTCATATACTGCAGAAATCCAGAAGAAAAGACTAAAGCCAAACAGTTATAGAGAAACTGAAGAGAATATTCCATAAAAAAGAACAATTAAGTCATAGGAGAGAAAAGAAAATTAATGTTGAAATATTACTGGGTTTTAAATGAAGTAATGACAAAATTGTGAATAGTAGCTTGATTTAATTTTGCTTGTTCTTGTGTTAATTAATCTTGCGGTCATGCATATATCAGAACTACTTTGGAGACATTTTTGTAGTGGGGGAGCCAGGGAAGGATAATGAAAATGTTCCAAAATTTAGTTGTGCATGTCAGAAGAGCGTTTTATCTTTTCATTAAGCCTTTAAGAATGTTACATTAAATTATTCTAGTCGATTGTTTTACTTACTGGGCATTCTGACATAAAATAATGCTGCTTTGATTTCAAGGATTTGGCCTGTGTTATAGCACATGCGGTACATTTGTTCCAATCACTTGAAACCATGACTGCTTTTTGGTGTTGCAAAACTACTAATGTTTATCAATATATTATCACAAAGATCCTTTAAGTGTTAAGAGTTCATGAGCTGTGAATTTTGCATCACATACACATGGCTACACTCTTCTCAAGCGTCTGTAGGAATTATTCTGTCATCTTTTTTTTATTTCAAAGGTTTACTTTAACATGATAGCTGGATGTAGGGAAGTGCTTAGAAAAAGAGTAATATGATTTGGAGGAGAAAATGGGAGAATGATTTGAAGGACGTGCCAAGTGCTTACTTTTAAGATATATTGGGTATCCCAATAAAATTACTAAATTTATCATAAGAGTTTTGAAATACCTTTTTTGTTTTATTTTGTTTTATATTCCATACAGGAACTTTGTATTGATGGCCACTAATTTGTGTGTTTTTATCTTTTTCCCTTTTTTGTTGTTTTGTTTTGTTTTTGTTTTTGTTTCGTTTTGCATGCTGTCCCCTGTGTTGGAACTCTCTTTAGAGAGTAAGTTGGTTCAATATTTGTTGGAAGCCTAACCTTACTTGCATGAATGTGCAATTAACCCTTTTTCTCTATTTTTCTTCCCCAAAGAGTTCATGCAGTGTCAAGCCTTTTGCAATCATTAAAATGCTATATACAATTATGTAAACTGTGTGGTAAAGTTTCGAGATGTGCTTTATCTACTAATTAACTGACATTGTTTGGGTATGCATTCCTGCTTTGTATTGTGGTGGTTGGCACATCTGAAATAATTCACTTTAATGGTAGATCACTTATAATTATTTTCATATCTGTTTATTTTTTCCACTATCAAATTATTAAAAACTTCAACTTCAGATGCTTGATTTTAGAATTTTAATTTACATCATAAAAATGGAAACTGCAAAAATGGCAGTACCTTCATACATTGTTCAACATATAGGTGGTTGAGTTCCATTTTCCATTCCAAATTCATCCTTTACCTTAAATGCTCTTACAGCCTTCTTAAATTATTCATGCCTTGGCCTAAGACAAAATGGTATGATTCCTTTTTTTTTAAACACAACAAAATGGCTCAACTTATTTGAGTTTTCTCCAGACACTCACTATGGTACACATAAAATCAAACAAAGCTTGAAAACAAAGTTGAATCCTCAGTTGTGTGTATTTTTAACAGCTGAAACATTGGCACGGGATCTTTAGACTACTTTTGCCATAGTGATTTGTAATTCACTTCATAATTATTTCAATTTAAACCACTTTACATGTTTAAAGTGTCATAAGAAGTCCACAGTACTCCATCAAATAACAGGTTGTAACTAGTTTGTTCACCTTGTACATTTCAGTAAAAGATGTGTGTCAGTGTCTGCAAACTTGAAGTAACAGGTACGGATTTTAAATTCTGCTGAGCTGTATAGATTAATTTGAAGGGTTTTAAATAAAATTGTAAGACCACTAGCGTAGTCTTTGTAGCACCAGATTTTTTTTTTAATTTGCTTAAGTCCAATATATTTTCCCTTTATTCTAGGGTTACGAAATCCAAAGACTGTCATATTACAATACAGAAAGAACTTTCTGGTTTGATTTTGCCTAGGTCTTATATTTGTGCCCACTACTTGTTCATCCACAAAGTGAAATATTGTTTCAGTTCAGCCAGATACAGAAGACATTTCCCATCCTGAGCATAAAATTTTCTTTCCACTACTAGGAGGGTAATTTTTAAAGCTCAGACTTGAATACAAATCTGGACGGGTAGCAGAGGAGTTAGCAATTTTTTTTCTTTCTTTTTTGTTTGGTTTTTTTGTTGTTGTTGCTGTTGTTACAATTTTCAGTAGTTTGCCCTAAAAGAGAAGTTAATAAGTACCTCATCCTGATGGGCTTTATGTTGAGTAGGATTTGTGTTGTTGTGTTTCTAACACACCTTTTCAGTATTTAAGATGTCTATTAAAAGGTTCTCCATGGTCTTTAGGAGATCCTGAAAGAATCCGAAATTACTTTTTTTTTTTCTAATGTAAATTTTGAGGCACTTCTTTTGAAGATACCCGTATGGATTTATTTTTTTTTCACTTTGTGATGCGAATTTGCTTAATCCGGCTTAATTATCAACGTGAAAAGAGATCTAATTTCCTCAGCAAGGAAGGCATGCAGCAGCATGCTCCAACTCCTCCATGCTCGATCAGTGCTGTGGAAGAAAGCCCGCTTCAGTGGACTGATTTCTGCCGCCTTGTGTGAGGTATGATCACGTTTTGGGATCATCCACTCTCACAGACAGCAGCAGAATTTGGCCTTACGACAAGCCAGGTCAGGCGCAGGAGGATGTGGGGTTCCAGCCCTTCCTCTGCAGCAGCTATTTCCCACCTCGGACCCATGTCGTAAATACTGAGGAGGCGATACCTCCCCAGCCTTCTTGGCATCACAGCGGTCCTTCTGCTTCTGTCCCCAGCAATGTGCTGGAGCGCCTATCAGTTGCAAAAGTGGCATTTTCAGCCCAAACACGCATTTTTCGTGTCAGAAAAATGGGGAAACCCCTGGGCCGCACTGCTATAGAGCATAAGCATCCTTATTTCACTGTAAGTCTTGAAAAAAACGTAAAATCAGTGAGATACGAAAAAGGCTGTTTAAACAAAGTTACCTGTTTGTCATGCCCCGCTTTACCACTTCCCTCCAAAAAGCCCTTCTTCCTGGTCTGAGTCCTGAGGTTACTATAAATACAAGGATACACATATATTTTTTTAATGAATGCAGTCTTTTCAACGTGATTTGTATTTATTGTATTCGACATTATTTGTTGAAAAGAACGCAATGGATGACATGTTTTTGAAAAGATGAAAATACGTCAGTTTTAAACACCTGCCAATCTAAAATGTTGGCTTTTTTTCACCTCCTCTGGTGAATATTTTGTGTTTGGATGCCTGCAGTAGCAGGAGAATCTTGTTCTGTTCTACAAATATTTTACACAAAGGAATTGGCCAACTTTCATGATTTTGTAGTATTTAGTAACGCAGATACTTACAGTGAATATTTTGCTGAAGAATTGTAGCAGCTATTTTGGTTTTAGAGAGAAAGTGGTTTTGTAGTCTTCAAGGAATATGTCAAATCAACTTAATGATAAAGCTTGAAAGGGTAAAAAATTAAGTTTTACTAAAAAAAAAAATTGAGGTTGCGCCAGCCATCACAGTAAGCATTTCTTTTCTTGATGAAACTGCATGGAATACCTAATTGTCAAACTTCTACAGAAGTCGGCTAACGTGTCCAATGTACTCTTGTATCAAAATCCAATAAAAAAGCAAGACAGATTCTTTTTTTTTCTTTTTTTTTTTCCTCCTGCTTGGCTGCAAAACACTGCCTTTCTCTGCCTCTGATTCCCTTACTGCTTTCTTCTTTGTTTGTAAGTTCGGCATACGTCAGTGTCATTTCCTCTTTTGCCCCATCCTACCCTCTTTCCATCTTCTTCTGCCTTTTAGGTGTTCAGTATGTTTTTGGAGACACTGGTGGACTTCATCCAGGTCCATAAAGAAGATCTGCAGGACTGGCTGTTTGTACTGCTGACGCAGCTGTTGAAAAAAATGGGTGCTGATTTGCTTGGGTCTGTACAAGCAAAAGTTCAGAAGGCACTTGATGTCACAAGGTAATGAGTTCTTAAAAATGAAAATTAAAATTAAAAAAAATAAAATCTAAACCCTCATGCTACTTCCAAGTTTCTGAGGTTTTTTTTTTTAGTGTGCTGTGAGATTCTTGGAAAGATGGAGAACTAATAACAGNTCTATTAAAAGGTTCTCCATGGTCTTTAGGAGATCCTGAAAGAATCCGAAATTACTTTTTTTTTTTCTAATGTAAATTTTGAGGCACTTCTTTTGAAGATACCCGTATGGATTTATTTTTTTTTCACTTTGTGATGCGAATTTGCTTAATCCGGCTTAATTATCAACGTGAAAAGAGATCTAATTTCCTCAGCAAGGAAGGCATGCAGCAGCATGCTCCAACTCCTCCATGCTCGATCAGTGCTGTGGAAGAAAGCCCGCTTCAGTGGACTGATTTCTGCCGCCTTGTGTGAGGTATGATCACGTTTTGGGATCATCCACTCTCACAGACAGCAGCAGAATTTGGCCTTACGACAAGCCAGGTCAGGCGCAGGAGGATGTGGGGTTCCAGCCCTTCCTCTGCAGCAGCTATTTCCCACCTCGGACCCATGTCGTAAATACTGAGGAGGCGATACCTCCCCAGCCTTCTTGGCATCACAGCGGTCCTTCTGCTTCTGTCCCCAGCAATGTGCTGGAGCGCCTATCAGTTGCAAAAGTGGCATTTTCAGCCCAAACACGCATTTTTCGTGTCAGAAAAATGGGGAAACCCCTGGGCCGCACTGCTATAGAGCATAAGCATCCTTATTTCACTGTAAGTCTTGAAAAAAACGTAAAATCAGTGAGATACGAAAAAGGCTGTTTAAACAAAGTTACCTGTTTGTCATGCCCCGCTTTACCACTTCCCTCCAAAAAGCCCTTCTTCCTGGTCTGAGTCCTGAGGTTACTATAAATACAAGGATACACATATATTTTTTTAATGAATGCAGTCTTTTCAACGTGATTTGTATTTATTGTATTCGACATTATTTGTTGAAAAGAACGCAATGGATGACATGTTTTTGAAAAGATGAAAATACGTCAGTTTTAAACACCTGCCAATCTAAAATGTTGGCTTTTTTTCACCTCCTCTGGTGAATATTTTGTGTTTGGATGCCTGCAGTAGCAGGAGAATCTTGTTCTGTTCTACAAATATTTTACACAAAGGAATTGGCCAACTTTCATGATTTTGTAGTATTTAGTAACGCAGATACTTACAGTGAATATTTTGCTGAAGAATTGTAGCAGCTATTTTGGTTTTAGAGAGAAAGTGGTTTTGTAGTCTTCAAGGAATATGTCAAATCAACTTAATGATAAAGCTTGAAAGGGTAAAAAATTAAGTTTTACTAAAAAAAAAAATTGAGGTTGCGCCAGCCATCACAGTAAGCATTTCTTTTCTTGATGAAACTGCATGGAATACCTAATTGTCAAACTTCTACAGAAGTCGGCTAACGTGTCCAATGTACTCTTGTATCAAAATCCAATAAAAAAGCAAGACAGATTCTTTTTTTTTCTTTTTTTTTTTCCTCCTGCTTGGCTGCAAAACACTGCCTTTCTCTGCCTCTGATTCCCTTACTGCTTTCTTCTTTGTTTGTAAGTTCGGCATACGTCAGTGTCATTTCCTCTTTTGCCCCATCCTACCCTCTTTCCATCTTCTTCTGCCTTTTAGGTGTTCAGTATGTTTTTGGAGACACTGGTGGACTTCATCCAGGTCCATAAAGAAGATCTGCAGGACTGGCTGTTTGTACTGCTGACGCAGCTGTTGAAAAAAATGGGTGCTGATTTGCTTGGGTCTGTACAAGCAAAAGTTCAGAAGGCACTTGATGTCACAAGGTAATGAGTTCTTAAAAATGAAAATTAAAATTAAAAAAAATAAAATCTAAACCCTCATGCTACTTCCAAGTTTCTGAGGTTTTTTTTTTTAGTGTGCTGTGAGATTCTTGGAAAGATGGAGAACTAATAACAGATAGTGAAACTTCAGTAAACCTCGCTGCTTAAGCATTTTGGTTTCCTAAACGATTCTTAGTTGAAAGGGTTTGATTCAGTCCTTACTGATGAACAATTAATATAGTACTACTTAATTGATTCCAAAATGTGCATGTGAGCTATGTGTGTTTGTTGTCTTGCCCTTGTGTTCGGTGATAGCAGTGCTTGTGTTTGAACTTCGTTATTTTGATACAAAAATATTGTTGCAATATTCATCTCTCGGTGTTGGCAGGCTTTTAAGGAGTTATGGCCGTAATGGATTTGCTTTCTGTCTTTGTGCTTTCACTCTCCCCAGACTTCATGAGTAGCCTGATTCCAAAATGATCTTACGTAATTTTGGGGGCCATCAGGGCTGCCCATCCCTGGCCAGTTTTATTTCCAAATAAAAGCTGGATTTTTAAGTAGAGTTGGAGGGGCTCTGGGACCTACTTCTCATCCTCCCTTCTCTGAAGTACGGGCCAGTCTAAGCGGTCGAGGCCCCTGCTGAACCTATTCCTGTGGCAGATCTGCTGTGAAATCTGAGGGATGGGTACGGTGTGTGTTGCCAGGAAAGAGGGAATATGATCTGCTGGATCTCTTTTTGCTGCTGCAGCAGAGCCCTTGAGGGTCGTAGCCAGAGTGCGCAATGCGGGAGAGTGGAGGCAGCCCGGAGCAGAACAGGATGGTTGAGAGAAGTGTCCGGGAGGGGTGTGGTGTATACCTTAGCAGTACTACTGCATATTAATTTGAGGATCGCATAGATTTAAAATTGGAGTACTACCATATCGTTATTTTATCATTCCTTATGACTTCATTTATCTATTTTAGCTATAATCGCTTCAAAGTAGGAATTTCTTAAATTTTGTCCTTTACATGCTAGGTGGATGTTTCTGAAAGTCGGATACAATATGAACAAAACTGGTAGAAATTTTTTTCTTTTAGAAGTACTAGAGCTTTTCTTTACTGAAGAGAGTAGGGGCTTTACTTGGTGCCTTTCAACAGGTGTTAAAATAAAGTTTCACGTAATTTAACACAATTTGATTTGTTTGTTTGACAGGGAATCTTTTCCAAATGACCTCCAGTTCAGTATTTTAATGAGATTTACTGTTGACCAGACACAAACACCTAGCCTGAAGGTAAGTGTTTTCAAGCTTGCAATGCAATCAGAAATCTTCATTGATAGACATTTGCTTGTCTTAATATGTGAATTTCGATTGTTATTTTTGTTTTGGTTTAAAAAAAAAAAAGTTTTCAATTAGTGGATTTTGTTTTTGTAAACTTTCAGACAGTCAAGCCAGCACTACAGGACCAGCTTCGCTCTTTTTGGAGCTCAAAGGTTTTTGTCTGAATTATTGTCTTTTTTCTTAACCCTATGTCAAACTCTTACAGTGTTTCCAATAATTTTTACTTGAATGCATTTGTATGCCGCTACTAACCTTTGCGAGAAACATTAAGCATGCAGATGTTCAATTTTAAACATTACACTAGTATGAAAATGTTTGCTGCAAGAGAGATCTAATAAAACCACAGTACAGTAAAACAAGCAACAAAAATGTGGCCGCCTAACATCAAGCTGGTTATGCAAACTCACTCTATCAAGTCTTTTCTAATTTTATGTTTGTGATTTCCCAATCGTGTTTTCCTAGTTTATTCCACCCCTCTTCCCCCCTAGGTTCAGCCTAATAGGTCTTAATTAGTTTAAATTACTTAAATATTACTATGAACTTGAGATACTATATTAAAAATAAACTCCCTTTGTGGTACATTTTTCTGAAAGTAGTGTGTAGCTTTATAATTACACACATTTTTACATAACAATATGTAGTCCATAGACCTGCCAGTATTAACGGAAAAGTAAAAACGTATTTGGTAGTAGATTTACAGTTCCTAAGACAGATGTTTTTAGGATAAATGCATCAAATCCTAAGAAGATTTACAAGTGATGTAAATGGGGAAATAACAAGCATATGATAACTGGCATTTTCTGCTCTGTCCTGCACGAAATATATTTACACAGTTTGATACTGCACAAGAATATGGCTTTTCCCAAGTTATGTTGAACCTAAAGTCACATGAATATGCCTTTTTTGTCTACAATACAGTAAAACTTACATTTTTAAGCTTTTGAGGACAGTTGATACGTTGACCACTGTTGCTTCGTAGAGCTGTGTTAAAAAGGGGCTGCTGTCATTTATTGAAGACAGCAAATGAGGTAGTAAAAATCAGTTTGTTGTTTAAATAAATCCTTGGAACAAACTTGGCTTGGTTTTGTTTTACTTGGTTTTCCTCCCCAGGAAGGTGAATTTGATGGCTGAGATGTTCTTTTTTTCTGTACAGTAGTATAGCTGGCAAAAGCATATCGATTATGTTTCAAAGTTGAAAGTGTAGATTTGGAATGAGACATGGACTCCTACTAGGCTGAGTTGGGGCTAAGTTCAAGAATATTCACTATGCGACCTAGAAGCAATTAAGAAATCCGAACCACTTAATGGGAAGACACTCTGAAAATTGTTTGAGAGAGACTTCTGATATGAAGATTTCGATAAAAACTACCTCCATATAAGAATATCTGGTAGTTTGAAATAAGACCAAGAGTATTTAAAATGAAATTTTGGGGCATTAAAGTACGTAACTGTTTAAGAGAAGGTAAACTTTTTTCCAGAAGAAAGTGGTATCGACCCCCTACTTCAATCTTTGAGGTAACTACAACTTCAGGACCCAGACAGTAAAGTTATTGAATATAAATTGCAGAAGTATCTATTTGATACCCACATTCTTGAATATTTTGTCTAAATCCCATTCTCAGTGCACCCCCATGTCTAACATTAATTGATAATCCTAGGGCACTACTCCATTTCTTGAAGTCTTCAGTTTTTGTTCTTAGTCTGATAAATGATTATTTTGTTGCAGATTGTGCCTTTGAGCTAGGCATTCTGAGAAACAGCATTCACTGTGACAGGAAAAATCAGAGCAAGGATTTTCAGCATCCTCAAAGGTGGTCAGATGTAAGAAGGGATGATAGAGTAGACATTTGCTCTGTGGAAGGATTCCCTTCTACAAATGATTTTTCCCTCTGGTTTTCATGTGGTGCTAGTAAATAATCACGATCCTTTAGAGTAAACTGTCAGTGTTGTTCTCACACTTACAAACATGGCTAAGTCAGTAAGAGACAAGCTTTTAGAGTGGCCACAGAAGTGAGTTTGGATAGCTAGCCAGTAAGAGGACCAAACATAGAGAAGATACAATTATACTGCCCGAATCCATGGAAGATGCAGCACAGTGTATTTTACTGTATGTATCTTACTTTCTGTTGCTGTAATTTTATATGTAGGTGTGCTGAACTGCTGAAAAACAGTTTAGAGATGCCAGATGCATCTATCTATTTTGGTCAAATGTATGGATGGGCATAGGAGTCAGGTTTTCTAGGGCTATAATCTGTTAAACTTATATTCACAGATACAGAACATAAGCTTTCTAAAGGATGGGTGTTGTCCTGAAATACACTTCAAATCATCACTTTTGTTTGTCTCAGGTTGAATGTCAGATGGCTCACACTCAGTGAGGAATTGATTTAAGCATTGTGACCAAAGTTCATTGCAAGTTTCTGAACTCTTCTTTCCTTTGAAAATCCTGAATTGTTGGCAGATTCGCTGCAGTTGATCAGAGATTATTTTTTTCCTAAATCTGGATTAAAATTTCTGGATTAAAAAAAGCCCAACCAACCAATGACACAGATTCACAGAGAGGAGAGAGCCCTTCAGAATTCATCTTCAGGGTATATTTTAGTAGGTTAAATAATGGTGGAGGCAGTAACTCCTAAGCATCTAGTAACTTAGGGACAGACACCTGGAATGTGACAATCTGAAAGTCATTTCGCATGATTGCTTGTATTCAGTCTGAGTAAGGCAGAGTCGAGTCTCGCATCCCAGGAAAACACTGTAAGAGATGGAGTTTATTGTGGTTTAAGTAAAGTATCTTCTCTACCTTCCTCTCTCCTTTTTTCCTGTGATGTGAAAGGTTTCTTTTGTCTTACCCTGATGCAGCAAATAAAACTCTGTAAATCTCAAATTTTTCACAGGACAGAAAAAAAACTTGCCTTCTGGCACTTACTGTGTAGCAGTATTTCATGAATCTCTAGAGATAGTTGTACATACTCTTGTGCCAGAATTTGTAATTTCATTATTTGTGAAAGATGTTTATGAAGCACTTTAGTTCCATTTATGTCTAATCTTTGTTTTTTGGTAAGTAATAGTACTAATTGTGGCTTGATCTATATTTCAGCTCACTTACTACAACAGTGCTGTTCTTAAACAAAATGTCTGTGTTAATATGCTTTATCAGAAAAATGTCTCAGTGTTTATAGTCCAGCTAAAGTACAATAAAATCAACCTAGAATTATACAAAGAAGGTCAATACAGTATCAAACAACTTCTCATTGTGAGTGAGAGTGAGTCATTGATTTCAGATGAACGGCAAATATTCATTGTAAGAATTCCTGGAGCTGCTTTCATTGCCATCAGAAATTGTTTATCTCCTCTTGTGGAGACTAAATGCGTTGTTGAAGAGGACTATGTTAGACCTCTAATTTCTAAATCTCAATTTTGTACATACTTACTGGAAACAGTGGTAGAAATACATTGTAAGTAGATCTGCTGCTACTACGGAGTTTACTTCAGGGTGGGTTTTTTTAATCCATAATACTACTGTCTCATTATATTTGACCACGGAAAGGTGGCCCTTCCAGAATTTCTTCTCTCGGAAGCAATTAGTGAAAAACATTCTCTAACCAAAAGCGAAGTTTGACAAGTGTTTTGAATCTATCTCACTGTGAAAAGATTTATGAGTGCAAACTCCTTCCATTCATCTCCTGTTTGGTGCTCTTCTGTCTCCTGAGAACCTATATCTTTCCAGAAGTCTGTGTGATTTGCTCTGTGGGAGTAGTTTAAACACTAATACTGCTCTCAGATACAGTACTCCAGAATTTTTTCACTGGGAGAAATGCCTGTGGGCGTTCTAAGTGTTACAGTTCTTAACAGTAATTTTTTTTAAGGTGTGATATTATATACATTTAAATCGTAAATGGTGAAACATAGTGCTGTTGTAATGGTTTCACTTGGTAATCTAGAAATTTTAACTTTATTACTTTGTATTTGGAAAACCATGTAGCCTAAGGTTTTTTTGCTGCCGAGGCGTTTATGGTTTGGGTTTTTCTTTTTCCTTGGAAAAGAGTCTAGCAAATAGTGTGTTTTTACTGCAGTTGTTGATATTGATCTATATGATACGAAAACCTTCAGCTGTTGCTTGCTGTATAACTTTGGAGAAGTTGAGCTTTAACAGCTGCTGTGAAAGTGAAGTATTCATTGTTAGTCCACAAGTATCAGCTATCACTAATGTCTGTGTCACTTAGTGTGTCTTAAGTTTTTAATAGCTTGCAAGTTTTGATGACCAAGAGAAATTTCTAAATAGCTTTGCTCAGAACAGTTGTACTACAAGACATGAAAAATTAAAAATACATCCAGAACTTTTTTCTTTCTGGTTATGATGAACATAGATGTCTCCCTCCTGGTAGGTATTTCTGGTTCATGGCAATTATTAATGGAAATAAAAGTCAAATAGGCGGTCTAAATAAATGTTCACCACTTTTGTTGACAAGTTGTGTGACAAATTTCTGGAGCAGCAGGAGTTGAGGAGATAAATATTTAAAGGAGATACAGGCATAAAAGACCTTTGCCCAAAGCCGTGCAGTGCTGCAATTTTGGAGAAACTAGAGAAGCTGCAGCCTAAGATGTGTAAAACAGAGATTCTGCTTAAGGAGTAGAGGGAGTTAGTGGAGTAGGAGAACGATGCTCAGATGAATGAGGGAGTAAAGCAGCTTTTCTGTCCTCCTGGTAAATTCATATCTCTGTCTTCGAAATATCTTCAAAAGCAAAGTGTGCATGTGACCCCTCCTAAGTTTTTTGCAGAAATTCTATTCCATACCTTTATAGTATTTAATGGGAAGATTCATGTGGCTTATCCCCAAAGATGGTAACTGCTGAACTCTGTTATAAGAATGCCAAGTGTTAACTACACAGTAGGAACGAATACAAACTGATTATTGGTTCATCAGATGATACTCATCTTTCATGTTAGTACTAGAAAAAAGTTCTTAATAATTCTGAATAATTCTTTAAAATCCTGAATATTCTTAAAAATTCTGAGTACTTTGGTTTTCTTTTTGTTAAATACAGGCATCTGCATATGCATTGATCTGTGTATCTTTTAGTTGCTACCAGTGAAATCTAAGATTTCTATTAATATTTGAATTTCTGTGGAATAACCGCCTTCTTGAAGTGTTACATCCTTTTGTAAATTGATTCATTGTATAGAGTTTTATATCAATGCTGAAAAGCTGTTTAGTTTAATTGGGGGGGGAAAAATCGTCTTTATTTTAGGGAATGAACACTTTATTCTGTGAGCACAGTTGTTCTTGCAGCACACCATTTTTATTGTCCACTTGACACTATTTCTCTTTGCAGGTCAAAGTTGCAATCCTTAAATACATAGAGACTCTTGCGCAACAGATGGATCCAGGAGATTTTGTAAATTCAAGTGAAACTAGATTAGCAGTGTCTCGAATCATCACCTGGACCACAGAACCTAAAAGCTCAGATGTTAGGAAGGTATGTTTGTAAATGTGTGCTTAGAATTGCAGTACGTTCAAGTATCTTGGCAGATTAGAGATGCTAACACTTCTTGACTAAACAAAAAATATGATTTTTCTTTGAAAGCAAACTTACTCTTTCATAGAGAAAAGATACTTTTATGTCCTCCTCAGCAAAGGCATCTAATTTTTCTATATAAAGTATCAGAATTTTCCAAAAACTGTATGTTTAAGAATATTTAAGTCAAAATTTAAAATTAACCCATCTTGAAACTCTCCATTAGGGTTGTATTTTTATGTAAATATGTTGAGATTATCTTTCTTAATACAAGGAATGCCTTTATTTCAAGCAGTATCTGGTATTAAAATCTCCTCAGTGGGCACTTTCTATACAGTTTTAATATTATTTCAGAGACCAGCCTCTGTGATACTAATAGCACATTTGTAACAGGAGTGGTAAGTTTAGTAGCAAACTTGATTCAATCTCTGTTGGATTTTCTCAAGTCCTTTGTGTTTAACAAAAGATAGGTAAATAACTAACCTTGGACAAAAGAAAGTTTGTGCTTTAGTAAGGTAGTATGAAATGGTTGTTATTGTAATGCTGCAGTTCCAGTACAAAAATCCCTTTTGCACTTAACTATTGTGAAGTGAAAATTAATATTTGTGAGCTACGTAGATATATCAGGGATACAGAATAACCGTACTGTCCTAATGCAGTCTTTGGAAAGGGTTTCTAAATAGTCCTTGCAATTACAGAAAGCAAAAATCTTTGAATTTTGTTTGCAATTTCAAAGAATAAAATTTTGTTGTTGTTCCGATTGTCACCAGCCATTCTGTCTCAGCTGCCATTATCAGCATACTAACATTTTGAATGCTAAGTAAATACTTACTTTATGGCACATAAGTGTAAGCATCTTTGACCCACAGAACTAACTATTCTGTTCCTTATTCTCTGTTTATTTCTGCAGTTTGAAGAGTTGGAACAATTTATTTGTTTAGACTTCCTTTGCTATTTTCAATTAAGTTGAGTTTTGGCAACTTCATAATTTCTGGAGACAGTACCAAAACTTCCTTTCTTTAGTAGGGATGTTTGTGGAAGACAATGGAGAGAAAATAGTGGGAGCTGTCTCACAAAGTGTGTAATGTGAAGAAAATAAAAATAAGAATAGCTTTCACGGCTTGGTATCTGGAATATTTGTAACAGAAAGTGGTTTCAAGCTATGCCAGGGGAGGTTTAGATTGAATATTAGGAAAAACTTCTTCGCTGAAAGGGTTATCAAATATTGGAGCAGGCTGCCCAGAGAAGTGGTGGAATTGCTATCCCTGAAGATATTTAAAAGACGGGCAGACGTGGTGCTGAGGTACATGGCTTAGTGGTGGTTTTGGCCGTGTTAGGTTGATGGTTAGACTCAATGATCTTAAATGTTCCTTCCAACTAGACAATTCTATGATGCCAATATGTAATAAAAAAACATAGGGGAATTTATAATGGAGACAATGGTTCTGTCTTTCACTTACGTAACTTTGTGAGTATGAGAAGGCACTAACAGATTATATCCTATCAACTTTTCTTGCCTAGTACCATGTTTTAGTGACATATCTAAGATCGTAAAACAGGAGGGGAATTGAAGCAGCACTATCTTATAAATCAGTAAAGTTTTAGAACTGAGACACGTGGCAGGCTGTCTTATCTGATGGTTCATATCTCTAATAAGCATTTTATGTCAATAAGTAACTGAATCGTGGAAAGAATTGCCAGTGAGTTTTATCATCTGGAACACCTTAATTATATGAATTTTTTTCATTTTATTTTTTCTTTCCATAACACAGTTGTTGGAGGCAGCTAACTGCCAAAAGCCTTTAATAACATTTGAAAACAAATTTCAGCAATAAGCAGTCAAAAAGGTATTCTGATGGTTGAAAATGTTTTGTTCTCTTAACAGGCTTCACAGTGTGCTGTCACAGGCTTTTTCATTTTATTTATTTTAATAAGCTTATAGCATGTAGTATGACTTCTTTAAATTAAAAGTTTTTGCCAAGTGTATTTCTGTGCAATTGATGGATTAGTTTTTTAGTTGGGTTTTTTTAGTAAAAATATTTCCGGTACTAAGTATTATGAAAAATCCATTTTTCTTTTATTAGTCTTAAGTTGGGCACTCTTAAGTGCCCAGTCACAGTTCAATGACATGGGACTTTTTTCTGAAAGGTAAAATTCTATGTTTCAGAACTTAGATTTCTTCTAAGATTAGCGTTTTCCTGAAAAAGAATTAGATTCTTCTTTGAGGTCTTCTAAGAACAAATCAAAATATTTCTAATCCTTATTGCAGACTTTTGAAGATGCTATCTGTATGACTGGACTTAAATCTCAAGAGAGTGAGCTTATGCTGAGGAGAAGAAAAACCTCCAAATACTCTAAAGTGCTTTTTTTTTTGTCATGGAAGAGAGAGAGATAATAGATAATTGCATAGTTGCAAACTATGAGAGCAGCATCAATTTTGATACTTTAGGTGGAGCTTCATTCTGGGCAGAACTGATGGTATCTGTTTCTTTCCTGATGGGACCCTGGACTGTCTCTTGTCTTGTTATATTGGCAGCTTAAATAGACATAGTGTTATGGATTGGAGACATGGATAACAGGAGAGAAAAAGGAAAGTGGTAATTCCCAAGCCCTTGGTCACTCAAAGGATTTGTTTTGGCTTTGCTTTATGTCAGTTTCTGTTAAAAGACTGACCATAAGGAATAACGAGGAAAAGAGAAATGTTAAAGACAGATTGTAGAGGGCATTCAGGGTGTTCACTTGAAGGGGAGGCTATCAGAGGGAAAACAGAGTAAAAGTGAAAGGAAACAGCCAGTCACGAGTGTGCAAAGATAATTTGTGGCGATCTAACATGTTAGTATTTTTGTCATTAAATTTGATACTAAGATGTGTGCTGGTATGTGTGCTCATACCTTGGCTTTCCACTTTTAATTAAAAAATGCTACAGTTCATTGCTCTGGAAGCAAAAGGAGGGAAATAAATGTCTGAAAGAATTTTCTAAACTACTTGCTTGAAGTATATTGCTGCTTAAGCAAGCTGCCTATCATTCTGTCTAGCATGAGGCACTGGTTCTCTCCAGTGCGTGGCAGACCTTGATGGTGAGCTGTATAAACTAGACATAGTTGGTTAATCTTAGAATTGGAGTTTCATATTATGAAGAAACTATTAAACAATTCTGGAGAACTTAATCTCTAGCCCTTCGTTGCATGTGTTAGTTTAGTTTCTGTGTTGGCAGGTTTGTTAGACTATCCAGTGAATATTCATCAAACATTACTAAGTCATGCAGTCAGCGTTGCTTTACTGGAGGGAACTCAACCCTTCTGTAACTTACTCTGTTGCTTTGTCAGTAAAGAGCTCCGATTTTTGATTGCAATAAATATGTATAGTAAAACATGCTGTAAGATGATGTTAAAAATGAATGAGGGTGTGGGAGGTGACATCCAGTAATTATTGGAGCAAACTCCAATAATTCATCTGACTGCATATTCTGAAGATGAAAATTGTTCTTAACAGTTTTCATCTTTAGAATATGTAGTCAGCTAAATTATTCCTCATGATGTTTGCCTATTTTTTAAAAAGATAAACGAAGCAGGGCAGGAGAGGGAAAGTTAACTAACTAGTTTGGCTGTAGGATAAGTTATAGAGAAAATTAAGTGCTGTGATCACAACTCAAAATCAAGACTGCCTCATTCCACACTGGGATATTTGTTGTTGGGGGGAATGGAGCAGGGGATGGAGGGAAGATTGTTTGTTTGTTTTTTCATTTCTAAAGCAATAACTGTTCAATTTCAAGCTAGTGTGTTGATTATCCATCACCTGTAATTAGCACTCGCAGAACTCAGGAGAAGGAATTGCAAGCTTGTTACTGCCTGGTGTGTTCCATTCCTCTCCTTAAATACGTTCAACTTGCTAAACCCTTTAAAAGCCATTTTGCAAATTCTGGCAGTATTTTTTTTAGTAAGTAGGGATCTGGGATTTGAGGGGTGTTGAGAAACACATTTCTGAAAGACTGCTTATTAGAATGATCGTGCAAAACGGAAACTTGTTATTGTGTGCCTAGATTTATCAATACCTAAACTTTCAGTTCAGCAGCAAATATGAATTGCTTTTATTCACATCTGTCAATATCTTTATTCAAGCTTGATCAAGACTTAAGTCATGCTTTGGGATTACTACTTGTTGTAGCATCTTTTACTGATAAAATTACTTCAGAAACTAAAATTAACGTCTTCGATGTGTATTTTCTTCTTCTAGGCTGCGCAGTCAGTGCTGATTTCCCTTTTTGAACTCAACACTCCAGAGTTTACAATGCTGTTGGGTGCTTTACCAAAAACATTTCAGGATGGAGCCACAAAGCTGCTCCATAATCATCTCCGGAATACAGGCAACAGTGGGCAGGTATCTGCACTTCTCTTATTATTCCTTCTGAAGTCACTGGTGTTTTGAAGATAAGTCCATTTCAGTAGGGTTATTTGTGAGAGCAAAAAGGTTGGTAGAGGAGGGGAGGCAACCCAAATCCTATGTAGAAGTCTGTCTTAGTACCAGATATGACTCTTCATGGAATGCCTTTTCTTTTTCCTCTGAATAATGATACTTTCCAAGTCTGTTGCTTCCAAGTGACTTAATAAGTTTGAGTGTGCTTTTTAAAAGTAGCTTATCTTCTACTTTACTCGTTTCAAAGTTATACCTGAAGTTGCTAGCAATTGGTTAGCCAATCCAAGAAATTAAATAGAAGCTCTTTAAATGTTTCTGGGCACTAGAAAATAAATACAGTAATAAGTTAAAAGAGCAGCTGAAGTCTTACTGGAGTGTCTGTTCTCGCCTCTCCCCCTCCAGGGATCAATGGGAAGTCCTTTAACAAGACCTACTCCACGCTCCCCAGCAAGTTGGTCCAGTCCTCTCACTTCCCCAACCAATACTTCACAGAACACTTTGTCACCAAGGTAATGTAGGTGGTGCTGCAGTTCTGCATCTGAGGCTTCATTACATTGGATTTTGTTATCCAATATTGTAACATACAAAGTGAGAGATGCTGAAAAATAATTCCCCCTCCCTCCACAGAACAACGGTACAGAGAGCAGCTCAGCCTCCCTGAAGGGTCTGACAAGTGCCAGGGCTGGGCCGAGGTGGGAAGGGGCCACGCACCTTGGAGTGCAGATGGATTAGCAAGAGGAGGGAGGGAAGCATTCATCTCTAGCAAATGCGAACTAGGCCATCAAACCAGACTTAATACTGGGGAGACGAACAAAGTAGTAGTTCATAAAAGTTTTGATCTTTAATTTTGTGCTACCAGCGTTGCCAGCGAAGTGGATTTTGTAATTCTGCTTTTGCAAATCAACTTACTGTGAAAACTTTTGAGGTTTTTCAGTCCTCCTTACTTTAACGCTCTTTCTGTAAAAAGTTCCAAAAAAATCGCAGTTGTTTCATACTCATAAAACAGCAAAAAGAAGTTTGTTTCTTCAGGCAGATGCTGCTACATAATGTAGCCCTTCCCTTAGCTGGCTACTCCCAGTGATTTCTGTGTCAGTGGCAGTACACTTGCAAAGATGTACCTTAGTGCAGTTCTGTGGAGAGTCAGCTTTCTTCCTTAATGTGTTTCAAGAAAAATAACAATTTCATTAGTATTTCTTGAGTCTCTGTAGTTCCATGCTAAAGTTATTTAACAATACAGGGTAACAAAATAAATCCATCTTAATTCCTATGTCTTTGTCTGCGGCCCACAGTGCATTTGACTATGACACTGAAAACATGAATTCTGAAGATATTTACAGCTCTCTTCGTGGAGTCACTGAAGCCATTCAGAATTTCAGTTTTCGTAGTCAGGAAGATATGAATGAGCCTGTAAAACGAGATTCCAAAAAAGATGATGGCGATTCAGTGAGTATTTAAACTCAGTTGCATCTTGGTATCAGCAAACCAAGCCAATGACTGATTTATTACAGATGATAAAGCATCTCTTCCAGCAGGTTTATATGTTACGACTTCTGAAATTTTCATGCTACATGCTGTGTTTTTAAACTACTGTTTCTATGGAACTTTGGCTTTCAGATTTGTTGCACTTGCCAAATACTTAGATGCTTAAACATGTTTTTAATTACTTAGCATCAAAAGGTGAGATAAAATACTGACAGCTGTTTCTAGTTAATGAGTTTTTTTGGACTATCTACACCTTCTTTTGGCAGGAAGGCAAATTTTATGGAACTGTTTCTTAGACTTCTTATTTGAAGGCTAGTTTGAAATTTTTGAAATTTGTAAACTTTTTGAAACTTCGAATTATTTTGCTACAGAGATGAATTAGTAAGGTAGTTAATTGAAAAGTGGAAGTGTATTTCATATGCGTGTATGATATTTCTTTTCCTGCAGATTTGCAGTGCCTCTGGAATAGTAGATCTACGAGCAGGAAGTGGTGTGGGCGATACAGGCCGAACAGCTCTTGATAACAAAACATCATTACTCAACACAATGCCTCCCCACTCTTCACCACGCTCACGAGATTATAACCCATACAATTATTCTGATGGTATCAGTTCATTTAATAAATCTGCTTTGAAAGAAGCCATGTTTGATGATGATGCAGAGCAATTTCCTGATGGTAAGCTTCAGATTGCATTCTGTGCTAGAAGAAAAATGGTGAGATTTTCCATCTTCTAGTTCAGTTTCTGAATTTATTATTAGCAATATATGTATCACCAGGGCCACTTCTTTGAGAGGCTTCTACAAATACTGTATTGCAAATTACTTTATTTGTTAGTAATCCTTTTGAGTGACGTTGTTGGATTACTTGGTATTTGTAGAGATTACGGCTGAAAATGAGATAAATGCTGAACTATATCGTATATTTCTGGTAGCACATCCTGTAGCAGTATTGTCAGTATAGATTTACTTATCAGATTGCTTTATGATTGAAATTTTAAGGGAGGGTGAGTTTTTAAGCAAGGAAGTAAAACTGGATCAAACTAGTTTGGGATTTAGGTGAAAGGTTAAGTATTTTGTTAGTAGTATATTTGTATTTGAAACATAACTTTAGTGTTTCCTATTGACTAAACATTCTTTAAAAAAAAAAAAAAAACAAAAACAAAACCCAACAAAACACCAACAAACCAAACAAAACCAGCTTTTTACCAGGGAGGTAGTTCATTTAGCCCATGTAAATCTAGGACCTTGGGCTTTTGTTTTGTAGGCTTTTAGAGCTTCCTTTTAATATTTCTCAGTATACCTTTGGGTAATTTTTTTATGTTAAAATGTTAGGATGGTTCCAATTTATCATTACTGTTGTTATTTTAAGTAGTAATAGGTGGTATTCTTAATTTGATATTCATTGTTGTTGATATTTCATGTTCAGTTGTAAATTAACATCAGATTTTAAGTAAACACATTTCTTAATAATATGGGACAAATTAATTTTCCTCCTTCTTACTGTTTTGCTTCTATCACCCAGCAAAGATGTATTACAGAAACTGTTGAAAAACAAAGCTATTTTCTTACATGGTGTTTTATTGAGCTATTCTATAAGTTGACTTTTAGGTTTACATTAAACCCAAATCCAAGTAGGGTTCATTTCTTGTTTTGTCTTCTGTTTAGTGGCATATAGCCAGTTACTGTGAAAAAGATTGAGGGGAAAAGAAATTTTTACAAATCGTGTCATGTAAATATCATAACTAAATACCTTTGTCATCCATGTGCAGAACCAGTTTATGAATGAGACTCTGTTACAGGGATCCTGTTGTCACATGGGTTAAAGCCTCTTTATACCTTCTGACAATATGTTTTTGGATATTGCATGAAACCAAATGCAATCCGTGCTGCGCCAGCATGTTCTGGTTTGGTAAAAATTCATGATTGGCTGGACTGAAGCATCCCCATACAGTGTTAGTTTGCCCTGGCGGGAGGGGTATTACAATATATTATTTAGGTCCACTCTTTAATGCATCTTAACAAAGTACTTGGATTTGTTCCTGTGTTCACCCTTAGTTTTTCTTTACACCATGTGCATTGTCATTTGTGCGTTACTTTTAGAATTTCATCTAAGATAACTTTGAAAAAGTCTACACGTAAAAAGATAAACTTGGCAAAATACTCTTGTGACTACAGTTCCTCAATTAGGAGTTGCATGCTTTTCCCATGAGCCTGAAGCACCCGTTGAACATTAGATTGTAATTTTCAGAAACTCCACAGAATTGCTGTCTGTTAATGACACAGAGTCCTGTGTTCACTGGACTTCCAGCCATCCTCTCGTGTTACTGGGAGAAGGATGCGGAAATACAGGGCTAGATGGGAAAACCTCAGCTGCTTGTATATAGTCCCATCAACAGCACTGAGGCATGAATGTATATTCTGCAGATGGTTTGTCTAACAGTGGAAAACTTCCAGTGGAGGAGGTGCCACAGTGTACCCCACGTGGCCATTTGAGTGTTTTGCCTCTCTTACGTTAAAAAGGTTTTCAGAGTAACAGCCTAAATCTTCCAACCACTAACACTCTTCTTTTTCCAAGGGAGTTGCTCTTTATCCAAAGCATAAAGAAACCTGGCTTTCTAAGTCACTTCCAGGCACTTTTAAGTCCACAGTCTCTTGTTCAAGAACAGTGTTCCTCCTCAAAGAAGCTTATTTATTTCGGCTTACTTCCATGGATTGTGTTTTCCAAACATCTTCCTTTTTACTCACACTTCGTATGTGGGCTTAAGATTTCTGCTTCTGCATGTTGCCTTGCGTTTACCATCTTCTGTGTTTCAGACCATTCCTCTGATTTATCATGAAAACTTTCAGTTTTTTATCTTGTTCTCCAGAATGTTTGCAACTGCTCTTAAGTTGATACCATCTGCAGCTTTTATAAGGGGGTCTCCTTATTCCTTCAATATCATTAACAAAAGCATCAAACAGAACCGGGCTCTGCACAGACCCGAGGAGGGACGTCACTCATATCCTCCTAGATTAATAGAAAGCCATCTTTAGTCCAGTCACCCTGCGAGTGATTAATCAAGTTTTGCACCCGCTTTGCCGGCTTTTTTGGCCACAGTGTTTGCATAGCTTCTGTATTAAGATTGTGTGGATGACACGATACTATATTCTGTTGTACAGGATGACCTGACTAAATTCAGGGTATACTTACATTTTCCTTTTTAACCTCTACACTGTTTATCCCATCAAAAGGATATTATTTGATGGGCTTGAGAAGAGCTGTTCTTCATCAAATATTGATATCTCTAATGCATATTGTAATTCATTCAAGTGAAGCAGTTGCGTGTGCTCCTCCACGCTTGTGTTTTATTTTCTTCCTGAAAAAAATTTGAGAGTGGAGTTTGAATACGACTTCTTTTACTGCTTCTCCATTCTTATCTGGAGAAAGTTTGGAAGTGAAACGCTGGGTGCTAAGTCATACAGAGGAATGGAAAATACAGGCCGTGAGGGCACATCCCTCTTGATTGTCTTCATGTTTTTCAGGAATTCCGTCTATTTCCTCCACTGATGGAGCTTCTGTCCTCCCCTTATTCCTGCACAGATGTGGCTGCTACATTCTCCTCTCTTTACCCCTTTCCTCCATATGTTCAAGTTGCCACTTCTTTCATTCTGATACTTCCACAGTGAAAATAACTTTATTCAAGCAGATATGGGTAGTTTTGCTAACTGTGTGTCAATATTTGTTTCCCAAAATAGGATTTACTACAGCTGTAATCCTCACAGTTTGGTCCTCACAGTTTGGTAGAACAAGTGTAATAATTCTCGTAATAAAAGTAACGATCTTGCCTCTGCAAAACCGGTTGTCCATTCTGCTCATCTGTACCAATTAATAGCTCGCCTAATGCAACTTTGGTCTGTCCTTTAGGCAAACATTAATGATCCATTTAGAGAGTCTGCAAAGCATGCATTAATATAGAGGCAGTAGAAGTGCTTGCAGAAAAAATTTTCTGTTTTCAGGTGCTTGTGCTCCTAATTATTCATGCAAAACAGAATGCAATTAGAAATTTTGGGTACAAAAACAGTGTGGGTTTTGTTTTGTTTTAGGGTAACTGATTGTGATTTTAAGGTACTTGATACGTGATATTCAGCTTTTACTTGTTTCTTTGTACAGGTGCTTTGTACAGCATTTATAAGTTACAGTATCGAATACAGTAATATAAAATGTTCAAAGGCTGTGGTTTTTCAGTATATGGCCTAATAAATTTGTTATGGAGAGTGTATTTCATGTGTTAATAAATGGAGTAATTTTAGGAAAAATGCAATGCAGGAACATTTGCATTTTCTGCCAATACTTTAAACCCTTTTCCAGGAAAAAAAGTGTGTTTCTGTTAATTTATCCAAAACTCTCAGTGCAAAGATGGAAGCTATATGCTTTTCTTTCTAAAAGGCTAGATGGGTCTTGATGATGGCATAAAGGCAACAAACAGCTTGATACCTGATTTTCATGAAGACCATTTTTAAGTTTCTTGACCATTTACAGATCTCTGTTTGCAGTGCAGTATTTACAAAAATGGGTTGTGTTACTAATGCATTTTTCCATCTTCATGGAACCTGCTCTAATAAAAACTAAAGTCCAGAGCCATCTTGTAATGATCGCTATTGAGAATCTCTGTGAGACTAATGGCCTTGGTTTGCTTCCATTTCAGCTGTTTTGTACCAAGCACCATTCTTGGGCATTTTCTTTTGTTCCCTGTTTGTGTTAAGAGCCTAGGCTATTGCTGTGAAACCACGGCTTACAAAAGTCTAAGGAATTTTGTAGTACTAACAGAGAAAAGTCAGGTTTACCATCTTGGATGGAAGGGTTATGTGGAAAAGGTAGCACTGTGTGTATAGATCAGATGTAAAAGGATGCAGCGTACTTACCGCTTCGGGTATTGCAAGCATAAAAACTCTTGCAGTAAACTAGCTTACAGGGGTTTTTTGCAGTATCATTGTAGGGGGTTTTTTTGTGATTGTAAGCTTGTTTAGCAACATTGGCTGCACTGGAAGTGTAGCCAAATCACAATTTTTGCAGACAATTCTTGGGGGGAAAAAATGAAAGCATGCTAAAAAGCCAGCTAGCCATCTTAGAAAATATCCTTCAGTTGTACAGCAAGCACTAATATTTATTTGCAATGATCTGTGAACTATCTTTGTGTCTTTCTTTTTGACAGAGCCTCCTATGGACCATTCTGATCTGGTTGCAGAGTTACTGAAAGAGTTATCAAACCATAATGAGAGAGTTGAGGAAAGAAAGGCTGCCCTGTACGAGCTCATGAAGTTAACTCAAGAAGAGTCTTTCGGTGTTTGGGACGAGCACTTCAAAACAATACTACTTTTGCTGCTTGAAACACTTGGAGATAAAGAGGTAAATTCAGATTAATCCAGTCAAGAACCTTAACAAAGCACGTGGTTTACTTTCAGTATCTTTGAAATTTGTATGGGTTGTAGGAAGGGCATAAATTCCAGTTAGTCGTGAAAAAAACAGAAAACTCTGGAAATACAAAAATATTATGAAGCCTGAATGCCCTGATAGTGAAAAGGGCATCAGTAATACTTCCCTTCTCAAATAGTCTTACTTGTTGATTCTCACACGATAGATTAAATGAAACATTTTTCACTGGGATTCAAAGCTTATCTGTTAATAGCCCCTGGTGGAATCTAGAATATCAAAACATCATATGTGGCAAAACGTTTAAAAATATACTTCTAAAATACATTAACTGTTATTGAAGAGGCTGAGTTCTGTGTAATTGCCTCTACAAGGGCCATGTTTTTGAAAGTATTGAGGATCAAAAAGACACTAATATTAATGGCTTTTGATTTTTTTAAAAAAAAATATTCAAAAATGCACTAGCATGTTGTGATGCTAAAGGTCTTACCAGCACTTGTAAAGAGTGAAATTGTTTGCAACTTAATTTCTGGATTGCATAGACAATTCATCAGGTTAGCAACGTGCTTCTGATATGCCACCTGAATTATCTGCAAAAAGAGAGCTCGAGAAGAGTGATAAATTGAAGATTTTTTTTCTAGCTTTACTAGTTTCACACTGTATATATGCATAGAGCATAATCTGATATTTTTCCATTATCAAAGACTCTTCCAGCTGCTGAACAACTGTTTGTTTAAAGATACATCACTCATTTATTTTAATATTAAATCTTCAGCATGCAATTAGAGCTTTGGCATTAAAAGTTTTAAGAGAAATTCTAAGAAACCAGCCGGCAAGGTTTAAGAATTACGCAGAGCTCACAATCATGAAGACCTTAGAAGCGCATAAGGATCCTCATAAGGAGGTTAGTAATCAGTTATTCTGCTTATTTGATGTTTTGACAAATTATTACAAAATGAAACAGCTGTCCAAAAAAATGTTTGAGAAATTAGTCATACTTACGGAGGAAGTAATTTGTTTAATAATCAGGCATTCAGCTGTTATTAGTTGACATGGGTATGCAAGTTAAAAGAAAGAACTACAGTTTTATAAGCGCTCAAATGCTTAATATCAGCCCTAATAACAATGGTCTCGGGTGCTGTCCAAGAGGACATAGTGTCATTGTAGCTCTTCCAGGAATGACTGAAGGGAGCTTTTTGCTTGTATGGCATCTTAAGCCAGATATCAGTGTCCTCAAGCTCTGCAACAAGCTTTTGGATTTCGTTAAGGTTCTCGTGGTTGAGAGATGGGACTGAACATGACAAGGAATCGCCAACTCTTTCTGTTTTTAGCCAGCTTGGCACCGTTCGAGAGCACGGCTTTTGATCTTGTTAGGGGAGAATGCGCAGGAACTTATCAAAAGAAGGAGTTGGTTGTGGCTGAGAGTAGTGAAGGGGGTTCAGAAGTAGAAGGATAACTGTAATCTTGCTCAGAAGCACTTGTGATGCACACGTACACAATAGAGGATAATGCGTGTAGGTGTAAGAAACACAAATACAGTAATCACCCATATTACACTGTTTGTATCAGTATCACTTGATGCTACGGAAAGAATCCAGGTTTATTATTTAGTGAGTACATCTTCTCCCTGCATTCTCTATGCAAGGGCACTTACTCTATATGGAACTTACTGTGAAGTTCCAGGTTTTGAAGTTTGACTGCAGTTCCTCCCATACCAATGACTTCTGTCACTCATCTGATACTCATTTCTCTTTTTCCTGTACCCTCTTTATTTGTTTCATATACTGTATTTATTAGTGTCTTGTCCCCATCTTTCCTTCTCTGTTACCGTGCTTTTCCTCTCTCTTGGTTTCATGTATATGAGTGGGTGTAAAGGGGACAAGGATGGAGAGAAACAGTTTGGGAGGTTTTTGTACATCATTGATGTACAAACAGTTGGTTTTGTATGGTGGTTTGTCTTGTTAGGTGACAGACAGCTGCACTGATATGAAGATCAAATCTGAATTTTCTCTGCTGTGTCCGTGTTGTATCCTGTACTTCTGTACCTGTTGACTTCCTACCTAATTGTTCTTGGTCTCCGTGTTCTGCATGTTCTTCAGGCTTAAAGTACTCACTTATCATAATTTCTTTAAAACTTAAGAGGGGAGGAAAAACAGCTAGATGGACTTCTAGAACTAGCAATCTAGGCATGTCAGTAAACGTATTTTTGAGATGAGTCTACAAACATGTCTTGTCAGTGATCACTGACCTAAAAAGCAATAACAAATGACAACACAAGAAATTACAGATTTACAAAGGTGGGGATATTCCAGTACGTAGTTGGAGGGTATTGGAGAACAGAGCAATTTCAGATCCAATTCAACAAGCAGGTTTGAAAAACTGGTATGTGTATTGCCGAGGACATAGATTAGCACAGAATATTGGGAAGAGTCTTGTTTTTAGGAAAGTACATCCAGCACTTGGAATCTTGTAAGCAAATTTTCAAAGATTCACATGTTTCTACAATACTGTAGAGCTCTTGGTAGGAAATTTTTATGCTCAAGACCATTATTGCCAGGTAACAGACCATAGTAACAGTCTCTTGTAAATAATTTTTTCCATGTATTTTGCTTATTCTTTCAATAGGTGGTGAGATCTGCGGAAGAAGCTGCTTCCATGCTGGCCACTTCCATTAGCCCAGATCAGTGCATCAAAGTTCTTTGTCCAATTATCCAAACTGCAGATTACCCCATTAATCTGGCCGCAATCAAAATGCAGACGAAAGTCATAGAAAGGGTATCTAAAGAAACCCTTACTCAGCTTTTACCAGAGATTGTGCCAGGTCTAATTCAGGTAAGGAGAGAAGAAAGAAAGACCAACCAAAAAAAGAAAAAAATGAAATCAAACCCACACAAACAAAAGAAACTGTATATATAAGAATTGCAAAGACTTTAAAAATGCGATCACTTTGCTCTCATGAAGGATTTTATTTGTCTGATAGCTGATGTCTGCTTTGACCCAAAATAACTCAGATAGTGCAAACAAACTCTTTGATTGGCAGGTAGCTAAATTATAACCATGCTTAGGACTCAAAAGAAAATCTCGGTAGGATATAAAGTACTGGTTATAGTTAAGCTTTGTAGATGCTTTTACTTACGAGATAGCTTGTTTTGTTGTTTGTATCTTTTTGCAAGTTGTAATAATCTGGTCTGAAATTGTCTATGTTGTATTTGTGTATAATTGTAGGGGTTTATCACTTGAGGCTTTGGGGAGGCAAGAGGAAAGAAGCAGTTAATTGGGGAAAATTTAATGAAATGAGAAGGGTGTCAGAGGTTTCTGTTCCTTTGTTTTTAAAAATAAATTCTCTCCCACCTTATCAAGAGCTGAGATACATTAATTTGCACGTGGTGGATAAAGACTTTTCAGAGTTTGACAGCTGCATTCTGCAGATTTCTGTCTTCAATGGGTGTCATCTGCAGGAAGGAAGAGGCAGAGGAGTGGCCCTCTGAGAAGGGGTGCGAGAGGGACAGGCATGGGGTGCCAGCAAAGTGACAGATCAAACGAACATCATTAAGGAACAAGATGGGAGTTAACAAAAGAATCTTTAGCTGTTAAGAGAATACTTCTTGCGTAGTTAGGAAGCTCTAAATTGAGTGGTCTTCTGCTTTAAGTAAATATCTGTATAATCTAGAACAATTTATCTTACTTATTCCCCTATTGCATGACAGCAGCTCTGTTTTCAGTGTAACTTAGGAACAGGATTGTGTGGGTTTTAATTTCAGTCTGGAAAATGATTATCAATGGTGATAAATAAGCAGCGTGCTTTTTAAGTGCATGCTCTGTATTTGCATGTTTGTTTCTTGGTTGGAATGCTTCATTGGGCTACACTAGCATTCATTTACTGTAGACTTCAATGTATTTGTTATAGCAAATAAGTAAATAGCTTTCTGAGGCTTTTAATCATTAACTGATAAGGTATTGACGTTAATTTTATTGCTTTCTAGGGTTACGATAATTCAGAGAGCAGTGTTCGTAAGGCATGTGTTTTCTGCCTTGTAGCCATTCATGCAGTAATTGGTGATGAACTAAAACCACATCTCAGTCAACTCACTGGCAGTAAAGTAAGTAAAAGATACCATTTAAAGAAATCTTGGTTCGTAATTGCATGTATGCATTTGTATTTTGGTTGCAATTTCCAGAAAGTGTCATAAAAGTATACACTTGGATGAGAGTATCTGGGCTACTGAAACCCCCTGAGGATTAATATAACTTTGTCATAAAATGTTCAAAATTTAAAATCCATAGATCTTTATTTATGCTAGTGTGCAAAATTTAGCGTTAAGGTAAGTAATAAATTATGTTTCTTACTGCTGTTTCATGGATTTTGTTACTGGTTGTATCCTTGTTAGTAGCAATAATGTATACTCAGCATGGCTTTTCCTATCAGTATTTCTTCTCTTGTTTTTCATGCAAGTTCTGATTGGAAACCAGTAAATGTAATGTGCAGCTGTTATATACAGCAGTTTTATTTATTCTCCCTTCTTGTTATTTTACTTTTACCAGTCCTTTCAGTACCTCTAATTTGAAAGAATAATAATAGTAATCAGTCTGGGGTCCTTCTTGGTTCAGGATGTTTATGATTTTTGCTGACATCTCTTACATACAGTTTTTTGCATGCAAACAGCTGTATGTTAATTGTGAATCTCTTTGTCCTTGGCAATAAAACAGGACAATTAATTTTGTATATCTTTGAATAAGACAGTTATATCTTAAAAATACTCTCTTGCAGTGATGGTGTTGAATGAGAGTCTAGACAGTATTTGAAGCTTTAGTAAGTACCAGCGTCAATAACTCCAAGTAGGAGGCTTAAAACCTCAACCATTAACTTAAAAGGAAAAAAACCAAAACATACCTTATTTAGAACAGCATTGCAATTTGAGGAGAATATTTCATCTATCTTAATCTAGCTACCTTAGATCATTTTCTTCTTTACATCCTTAAAGAAGCTTGAGCCCTTTTGACAAATTTTACTGTGTTTGATGTTTTCATTGGCAAGTATGTTACCTTTGAATCAACAGTGTAAAATACAATTTTGCTTTTGGGGAAGAGAAAATTCTTTAAATGTCTCCTTTGTTGTACCATTCCTGTAGTCTGTACAGTTTGCAAATACTAAACAATGTGAATTTCTGGCTTAAATTTGCAGATGAAATTATTGAACCTTTACATCAAACGTGCACAAACAGGCTCTGGACCAGGGGATACAACAGCAGATATGTCTGGACAAAGCTAATGAAGCTGACAAGAGTTAACCAGGTGTCCTAAAGCAAGGGCAAGGCCCTCTTCAGTGAAAGGAAAATTCTTACATACAACTTCTGGAACTTTTTTCTTGGTTTTTTTTTTTTCTCCCTTCTTTCGTGGTTGGTTTTTTTTTGTTGTTGTTGAGGTTTTTTTTCTTTTTCTTTTTTTTTTTTTTTTTTTTTTAAACAAGGGCTGTCCCCGGCCTGCCTGT
>VZSF01004942.1:568086-586544 GCA_013398295.1 Chionis minor
TTTTTTCTTTTTCTTTTTTTTTTTTTTTATTCTTTAACCAACGGCTGTCCTCAGCCTGCATGTGACTGTTGCAATAGAATTATTCCAAATCCAAGGAAAAACAGTATTAACATCAGTTGATCAAAGCAGAATAAAATTTTAAAATAATCTAATCCATCAGTTATCCTGTTCGCAATCCTCTGTGTCTTCCCATTAACTTTTGCCAGTGTTACTGTATTAAAAAAGATTTTTTTTTAATGCTAATTAATTAAAAAGGTATGCTTTAAGCTTCAGAAGTTAAAATATAAATTCTGTTGCTCTTATTCAGCTGCAGGTAACATTACTTTTTTTATTGCTGTTTTGTTTGAGTATCATGTCCTTCGCTAGAAACAAGAAGCAATGTGAAACAAGGCTGAACTAGTCTGAACTGCAGTGAGACTCGTTCGCTGTGTCGGTGGTTCATCATCTTATTTACAGCTTGTTTGGGATATTCTGGAGATTGAGAAATATGCCTATAAAAAAAAAGCTGGATTGATCCAGTTCTGTAAAAGTGATATTGTTCATTGGTTGTATGTTTGTTGCATAAATAAGAATTTGGTGTGCGCAGCAGGGGACTGGTACAACCAGTGCCTTTTAATGTGGAAGACAGCCCTTTCCAGGGTAGCATTGCCGACCTGGTGATAGATAGTGTGGCAGTCTGCTTTTTAGCAGCAGAGTTTAATGGTCACTTGATGGACGTGAACCATCCTTGTCACCTTTCGTTCTTCAAGCAGGATGCTTCAGAATGGAGTGCTCTGCCCAAGCATGCTCAGTATGTATTTATCTTTATCACTAGAATGTTTCCTCTCAACCTAATTGCTGGGAAAAAAAGTAGTCTTGTATTGTAACTCACACAGGATTTTATGACAACAGTGCAGAAAACTATTTATTCGTTACCTTCCGAAAAGCACCGAGATTTTCTGCATTGAATTTAAAGGGGTGGGGGAGGGGGAATAGTCACACATGCTATTGATCTTGCCACCTTTTAATTTAAAAAGAAAATATATATATTTTGGATGAGTTGGGAAAGCTGCACCAAATTATTTGCATGGTTTTCTTGAATAGCATCCTCAAGACCCATCTGGATTAAGGTGTGGAAATGTTTCCAGGGTTTGTTTTTCCATTTTTGAAAAAGAGTTAGTTTATTGTGAATAATGGTTCTTTGTATTTATGGACTTGATAATGGAAAGAGAACAAAGATCAAGTAAATGTGTCCCTAAATGTTGTCTTTTTCTTTTTTCCTTTTTTTTCCTTTTTTTTTTTTTTTTGTGTCTCTGATATAAGCAGCAAGCTAATTAACTGAGAACTGGGATGAATCAGTGCTCTTCCTTTTTTTTCCTGACTTTTTTTCCCCTTTGACTATGATGTTGTCTAGTTGTAGGAAGTGTATCCTGATAAGAGAGAAAATAGCGATGCCAAGGATGATGATCTATGCTAGGCTAAAATTCTCTCTACCTCTTCAGGGTGACTAATTTTTGACTGAGCTGCTGCATATAGCACCCAGTGGAAGAACTATCTTCAGAAAACCTTCTTTAGGTTTTTTTTTTTCCTTTCCTTCAAATTTTCACTTAATGTGTATTCAAAACTCTGTTCTTCAACGTTGCAGCCAAATACCATAAGAAACTACTTAAACACTTTACTTGCTAGGAACCCTGAAAAGCAAAACTGAATAAAAATTTAAGTCAGATGCTTGTAGTCACATGAAAGGTTGTTTTCACTGTAATTTGAAGTGAATGCAATAGAAAGAGCTAAGATGTGGTTGATGAAGAAGCAATGCCATTTCAGAGATTTATTCGGAGGAAAAGTTGTAGAAATATATGTAAAGACTTAAAACCAAGACTCTCATAACTCATTGCTAGCCCTTTTTAGCAGCTACATCAAGAAAATAGTATCTCTTCTTTCTTTACTTTGTTACGTGTAACATCCTTGTTGTTTTCTACTGTTTAATTACATTGTGTATTTATAGTTCTATGCTTACCATTGTGCATATACTGGCAATAAAATGTACATAACATTACTTAAAAAATTAGCAATGTATACATCCTGTTTTTCTGTTTTATTTGATCACATGCTATAAGAAAAACTATAAATGCGATTGATACCACATTGGTTTAAAAAAAAAAAATTATCTTAATCTTCATGTTTTGTGTGTCCAAATGATGTTTCTTTATATATCCTTGTTACTGAATCTGACTTGGCATTTGAGGACATGCTGTGAATATAGGTATGCTAGACAAAAATGTGTTTTGGAAATTGAATAGAATCTTTATGAACACCCAATTTCCTTCATCTAAGCAGGTTTCTTGTTTACTATTTCATTTCTTTGTACATTATACATTGTTTGCATTTTGCTTTTTAATATTTCAAAAATATTTTTCAGTCTACAGTCTTGTAGTTCACATTTGGATTATTCAAAAGGTCACGTAAAAGAATTTGCACAAATTCAGAGTTTAATAGTCCCAAATGTTATTCCTGCTTTCTCTACAGGTAACATTTATTTTCAGAGGATCATTTCAAGATGACTGCTATTTGTCATCTTTTTGAAGATGCTATTTCATACTGAAAAAATAAGTTATTGAAACAGTATATATTCTGGATGAACCTAATTTTTTTTATATGTAAACAAAAGCTGGTAAGAAAGAAATGTTTCTAGCCCCTATTTGACTTCAGAATTTTTGCTCCAGATAGAGAGGGATGAAGATACTGATACAAAGTTTGTCCCTCAGTTTTACTTCTAAGCCATCTTTAAATGTTCCAAGTGTGCATATCCCATGTATTAAAAATCGAAATGTGATATATTTAAATTACTGTTTTACTTACGATATAACTAGTTCTGTTTCCAACAAAGATAGGGCTGCTATGGTGGATAGAATCTGTTTATATTACACAGAGCCATCAGAATGTAAGAATTTGCAACAAAATTATTTCCACTGCAGCCAGTTACCAGATTCACTCCATTGCTTTTTGCCTTCATTTCCTGTATTACAAATATACATTAGCTCAGTTAAGTTCGAGCTATGATTAGTCATGCCTTATGTTCCTTCTGGAGGTGGTTTCTCTAATGGATTAGCATAAAGATCTGGGAAAAATCAGAAGAATTATAAGTTGCTGTTCTTTCAGAAAGGGTTTCTTTGTGTTCTTTCTAATATTCTGTCAAGATAGGTCATTGCAATCATTTGAATGTTGAAATGTAATTCTTAAAGGTTGGGTTTGGGGTTAAAAAAAAAAGGAAGGAGGAAAGAAAGCTACATGCGGGATCAGGATAGTAAATGCATGTCTTGGATATCTCTGACTTGGATGTCATTTGCTTTAAAGAATTTTGAGTAATACATTATGTTGAGCTGAAGTCTTGCAAGGAGGTTGGGACAGTAAATGTAAATTGAAAGGAGCGCTGATCATGTAAATGTTCCTGAGTTTAGTTGCTTGCTTTTTTTTGAAGATAAAGGTTGGAACAGATTGAATTGTGTTAATTATTTGTGGTCTGAGTGCTAGAGCAAAAAGTACAAACATTTGTATCCTAAAACACTTACATATTTTTAGTAGTTTCTGAGTTTTCTAACGTTTGAGTAAATTCACAAACATACCAACGTCAAAAGCCTATTGAGAATGCAGGCCCGAACTGCTCACAGTTTAATTTTCAGCAAAAGAATTCAAATTCTGACTATGACATTGTCCCTTTGAAAACAATCGTAAAAGAGAAAATAATCTTGAGGAATAAATATGTTGAGTTACGCTACAGTTACTCCCTATTGAGAATGGTTCAGCTGGTTCTGGTAACTTTCACTGTGTCAGGTTGTGACTTGGCAAACACAAACATAGAACACAGTAAACATAAATATGATGGGGATAAATGGGCAGTTTGGGAACTGGAGGATTATCTACAGAAAGAAAACTGGTTTTTTTCCCAATTAAAACAGTAAAATGATCGGTTTTGTAGTTGCAGTCTACTTCCAGGTAAAATTAAAGTCAATATTCATATTACATTCTCTAAAGAAAACTTACGTTTTCCCCGCTATGTTTTTTAATTAAGTCCTCTGTGTCTTAAAAGGTTTGCTTTGTATATTATAAATGTTCTCTCAAACAGGCTAAAATTTTTCTTTCTTTTTTGTTAAACAGAAGATTTTCAGTATTGTGGGAGGTTTGAGAAACTGATTGTGCTAGTCTGGCAAGGGGGGGAGGGGGGAATCAAACTTCACTTACTTTTTTATGTTGCGTATATGCTTGTATATTTTAAGACCTCAGGGTTCCCAAGCTGTGCAGCGCTGATTGTCCCAGTTAAAGAAGTTTCTGCGTTTGGTGATAGGGTTTTTAGGATAATGAGCATGTTTAATGAGAAGTTCACTGCTGAGGAAAGTTTGCTGATAGGTAATTTCTGCTCAGACATGATTGCTGTTAAACAGTAACCCTTGGAAACTTCTCAGTGGTATTTTGCAAGCAGTTTTGAATACTCTAGGATTTCTGTCAAATCTAAAAATTCTGTAACTCTTGATGTATTTTAGGTAGATAGAAGTGATCCTAAAGAAGCATATTTTGAGGGAGCAAGATTGGAAATAAAGCTGGATAGCAACACACGGAAAGTATCTTTCTTTGGTGGAAAAAAATAACGTACCTGCATATTACTGTTTGATATGCAGACTTGTTACCATTGGCAGGAAGTAGAAAGATAACTAAACTTTATCTAGGGCATCAAAGTTTTACAAGTCTTCCATTTTTACTATGCTTCCTGTCCTAGATGGTGATGTTGTCCACCAGTGCAAAACTTTGGACCTCTGTACGCTGATATTGAAACCAATACTGGAGTCGATTCTGTTAACCCTGTGTCAGGCTAGATTGAAAGGTAGTGCCTGTGCATCCAAGGAAGATCTACACCAGTAAAAACAAACATACAGATCTAAGGCAGGAAACAGACATTCTCAAAAATCAGCTAGACTAGCTACTCATGTCTGCCTGTGGCAGAGCCAACTGAGTACCTTGGGGGAGCTCCCTTGATTTATTCCAGGCAAATCACATTGGGGAACAATCTCAGACTGGTCCTGCAGCACCACCCTGGGATTGGAAACTTCCCCCTGAGGTGCTGGCAAAAGTGAACATCTGTCCTGGGCTTTGAGGGTCTGCCCCTATGGGGGAGTCGGGAATAGAAAAAACCCATTTCTAAGCACAATTTGTTTAGCCTGAGTTTATGTAGTTCATGTTAAAATACCAGGGAAGACAACGAAATGGACTTCAACTTGGTTTAAACAGGTGAAGTGCAAGCCTCTGGGGGGAACCGGATGTGTTTGTTTCAATTAGAATTGCAGATTAGTGTGTTTTAAAATGCTTAATTAATCTACCTGCTAATCTGAAGTAATACACTTGAAATGTAAATGTATACAAGTGCAAAAAAGCCTCTCATCTGGTAAAATAGTAATTTCTGTTATTTTTTTGTCCTTTCATTGCAACTTAAACTGATGTGGATGAAACATTTTATACCATGCTAGATGTCATTATAGATGGTTGTATTTTATGTAGAGAAAATCTGAGGTGTTTGATACAGTTGTTGATCCTTCAGTTAACAGCTCTGGCCTTGTTGGCCAACTGATAACTTGAACCCAGAAGAGATTGTCTGTTTTCCCTAAGGAGTTTTGATGCATCACTGTTTATATAGCCTGTATTTGCTTGAGAAGAGAAATCTTAATTGGATGTTACCTGATTGTTCAGAAATTGTCAGATGAAACTTTTTAAAACCTTTCTCAGAAGTAACTGCTAGTATCAGGCTGCTCTTTCTCAGAAGTCTCTCAATGAGCTGTTGCTTCTTGAACCATGTAAGAAAGATTTTTTTGGCCCTGTTAGGAAGACAACAGGCTTGTACAGAATGTGAGGAGAGAGACATATATATAATTTAACCCCTGTAAGTTGTAGCTCTTGTTCTTAAAAAACCTAAAAATCACATGTGGTTTGTATTGGTTTTAGGAAGGGGGTTTTCTTGGACTACCAAATGTCTTGCTTTCTGCACTGGGAATTAAGAGGAAAACGCTGATATTGGAGGATTTTGTCCACAAAGCCAAGCCAGCACGATACTAGAAAATGTTAGACCTGGCAGGGTACCGAAGCTGCCTCAGAGCCTCAGGTAAAAGGGACTTTGTCCGTTAGGAATGAGAAGGAACTGAGCTGTCTTTTCTGTCAGAACATGCAGGACGCCTGCGTTGCCGCAGCAGTTTGCAAGTCCGAATACTGGTTTTTTTAGGCTACCAAGCAGGCGCACAGCAAGCATAGAATAGCAGAATAACAAACACTGGAACTTGCCCACCTTTACAGGCTTCTGAATCTTCTACAAAAAAACACGACTCCATCCTTTGCCACAGCCATAAAAACCTGCTGACTTAAGTTTTGATTCAGGTATGACGTGGTGGGTTAAATCAAAATTTTCTCTGGGCAGTATTGGCATCTAAATCTCTTTATGCCTACAAATGGTCTCTGTATGATGGGTTCCTTTGCAAGCCTTGAAGTCTTCCTAAGAGGCAGTAGAAGAAAGCAAAGGTAATACCTACCACGCCTCCATCTCAGAAGATGTGAACTCAGACATTTATTCCTCAGTTCGTATCTCAGCACTTTAATCACATCCTTTAGATTCAGAAGTGGGTTACCTGAGGAATATGGCTATGGAGGAATAAATTCCAGAGCAGTAACACCCTGCAATGGAGACTTTCAGACTTTTGGGTTTTTTTTTTTTGAAGGGGTACATCCCATGAGGGAAGGAACATACCCTGCATTCTTCAGAAGAAGCCAAACCGATGTTTTTTGTAAACTGACACTTGAGGCATTAGAAGCAAACCGTGTTTCTCTTTTACAGATAAAGTTAGTTCTCCGAGTGCCTCGTATCGAGGACACACTGAAGCAGGTCCAAGCACAGGGTCTGCTCTATAACGTGTCTCATTAAAGCCATGAACGGGAGCTGTTAAAGCATTTAGTGTGCTCAGTGCTGTTAGCATGCTATTCTGGTCAGATACCCCGTGATGTGTTGCCTTGTCTCCATGCTCCTGGCGCCCTATGGTTTCTACTGGAATTTAGGAGGTCTAGCCAAAAATGTTCTTTATGGTTTTTCCCATTCCCTTCTTTTGTTGTTGGCAGCCCTGGTTCTCAAGAGTTCTTCTGCATCGCAGTCCTTACACCGCTTCAATGTTAAGCAGGCCCTGGTTAGGGTGTCTAAAACCATCCAGCAATCCAGAATAAAGGTGGCAGGTGGACATGGAGAATACGCGGGCATTCCTGCTTAATCCTTTACTGCGCTGAACAGAAACAGTGCATTGCTGTTTGCAGACTGAGTGTTAGCAAGTGATTGCCACCTTCAGATGACAGGAATAGGACTGGGCTGGGCCAACTCCTGATGCATCAGGAGATGCGTGGTGAGAACTGTGAGTCAGCGCAGCAATGGATGACGTGCCCAGAGGTTTTCTTGCTTCTGATTGTTACCTGTCGGTCGTTTAAGTTCATTATAGTAGTGGGAATGAATACATTCCTGCTGTCAATGTTATGTAGGAGACAGGTTGCATATTCAAAAGCACATACAAGGAAGGGTTAGAAATGTTTCAGCCCCTTTCACGTACATCTGTGCTGGATTCCCAGCCCATCCAAGCAGGGAGCATCATCTAGATACAGTTGAATACCTCCCTGTTACGTAGTGATTTCAGTGGACGGGGTCTGTTTTGACGGGTGTTTTCATTCCAAAGTTTCACCTCCAACCAGGACACCTGCATTTGGCAACAACTCTTACACAAGCAAAAAGAGTCCAAAGACCAAACAGGACGCACCAAAATCGCACTGCTTTCTCCTCTGTTCTCTGTTTTGGGGCTGAAGTATGTAGGGCTTGCTCCTGCATACAAATAAACCTGTCTTCTGCTTTTAAAGTGACGCAGCATTTTAAGCACAACTAAAAATCATCACTGGACAGCAAAAACTTCCTTTAAATAAATACATTTTTTAGAATATCTACTGAGTTTACCATGTCTTACATGGTACCTGATCTGAGTTTATTCACGTGGTATTGTCTGTAGAGTAGCTTTTTTACTTGCTAAAAACAAGGGCAAAGATGACATTCTGTTTATGTAACTAGTTATAAGACCAATATTCAATGTCGTTTGCTGCAGTTCTCAGAAGGGCAATCAGAAAATGAAGCGAGGAGTCTGATCACTATAAAAAAGACTAGCAAATTGAGAGATGCCTTAGGAGACCTCATCATTTTGGATCTTGCTCGTGGAAAAAATCCAACAATTGAAGTTTTCAGGCACCATATGCTGAAGTACTTAACTTCAGTGCAGCAGATCCACCCGTTAGCAAAACAGCCTCCCCACCTTAAATTTCAGGTTGGACTTTGCATGCCATACACAAGCCTTAAAGCACGAGATGTTTTAAATAAATAACGTCTTGTTGTTTGTGTATACAATGCTCCTTTACCGAGATCTGGTTTAGTACTTACTGGCCAGATTATAAAGCAAGAAACAAAAATAGCCCCTTAACAATAAACAGTACAAGGTAAAAAACCTCACCTTATTTGTCCCCAAACTTGCAAGGCCGTGGAACCACATACCTTTCTGTCTAGAGGTTAGTCAAGGGCAGCAGGTGTGGGTGCGGGGAATATATAGTGCTTCATGAGGCAACATACTGGATTTAAATACAACCTGGGAAGTTTTGAAAAAAAACTAAGTTATTCTCTACTTGAAGTTTTACCCATATACTGTTTGCAACAAAGATCAATCAAAACACAAGACTGTAAAGAGAAGAAAGAAAAGAAGTACCTATTTATTTACTTTCTTCTTTGGTAGTGTTTGATTTCAGTTTGAATAATAACATCTTTCCTACATGTTCTCTCTAGAACTTTCTGTACAAGGAACTCAAAGCTTCTATGAGCGATATGTCAAGTGTCTTGTCAGCCCTTGGAGGGGGGGGAAGGAGGGACAAATTTTCCTCTTCCACAGTGCGTTTGCATGCAAGTCCACGAGATTTTGTTCTGCTTCGCTTCTTTAAACCGTCAGGAACAGCGGTCTCGCTGGGATATGGTGGTTTGTAGTGGCAGCTTTTGTGGCCCCACTCTCAAGTTTGAGTTTGCATACCGTGAGGGGCAGCCGTAACACAGGTCTTGAACTTCTGCCTTTTAAATGAGCTTTTACTTAGAAACTGAGATCAGAATAGCCTTCATCATTTCACCTTCCTCTGCTAATAAACATCTCATCTCCTCGAGGCAGCAGCTTTTGGGATATAACCCAGGACTCGGTTATTTTTAGCCCACGGAAGAAGCATAATCAAGTGAAGGTAAGAGAGTGAACGGGCACATTTGCTGCGATGCCTCTGTGTTTTATAGTGGTCCCCGTGTGCGGTCAGTGGAGTCAAAGCTTTGTTAGCAGCTGGGCAAGCTAATGCCAGAGAGGACACACTTTGGAGAAATGAAGTAAATAACTTAAGGCCTAACAGCTCTCGCTCCCTGTCAACGCTCAAAACAGTCGCCTCATCTGCAACTACTTGCCCGGCCTCCTCCCCCGGGGGTGGTTATTTTCAGTGACGGCAAGTTGCGCGTCTTGACATAAGAACAAATCTAGGGCTTCTGATATGTTGTGTTTGTGTTATTTAAAAAATAGCAAAAAAAAAAAAAAAAAAAAATTCTACAGTAGACAGAAGTCTATGGTGCTAAAGATGAAAAGTGGGAGTGCAGGTTTTTAGTATACATATGTAGATGTGCGTCTGTGTGTGTGTATATGTATATATAGAATAAAATAGGCTACTGATTTGTCTGGGAATCTGCATGGCTTTTGCTCACAAGTTCTCTCCAGGACTTCACAAAAAGACCGATCAAAACCGTACTGTTCCCACCTGCATTTTGACATCCTGCAGCTGTCAAAAGCAAAAGGCTACTTTTTGGGGGGTGGGGTGGGGGGAAAAAGTGCCTGGAAACTTAAAGCCACCTGAGGTCTGTGGGATGCGCNATATGTAGATGTGCGTCTGTGTGTGTGTATATGTATATATAGAATAAAATAGGCTACTGATTTGTCTGGGAATCTGCATGGCTTTTGCTCACAAGTTCTCTCCAGGACTTCACAAAAAGACCGATCAAAACCGTACTGTTCCCACCTGCATTTTGACATCCTGCAGCTGTCAAAAGCAAAAGGCTACTTTTTGGGGGGTGGGGTGGGGGGAAAAAGTGCCTGGAAACTTAAAGCCACCTGAGGTCTGTGGGATGCGCATAGAGGTGGGAGCTACTCTGTGCAAGGGACCGAAAACGGGGCAAGTTATGGGGAAATCTGTGGTTTTGCTCTTGCCATTTCATCGAAGCAGAACAAAACACCTTCTCCCTATGTGGGAAGCTCATGTCAGCCCCAAGGGGAGATCGTGGAAGTGGACTGAGGGGCCTGTGGTCCTTTTCTTGAGAATAATCAGCGCAAAGGGAAATGGGGCTTCCAAATACAACGCGCTGTACACATTTGACATCTTTGCCTAAACCTAGGGCTGGAGACGGAGTGATTTTTATTTTACAACTTGCCAGTAGATGGAGCAAACTGGATAGCAGGATACATACTATTTTTCTAAAGTCACTGAAATCAAATTAATTATTAAAAAAAAAAAAATGCAGCAGTGATCACTGGGGCTCACACAGCCCTTTCCATCTGCTAGGAGGGTGCTTATTAAAAGCATGTAGTTACAGATAGAGATGTAAGCTGAAAAACTAACCTTGAAAAGACTCCTCCAGCTCTCATTCTTGCTGGAGCGAAGATCAATTTGTGTACACAAGCAGGTCTGTGTTATGACAGCCCTCCTTGAGGTACCTAAGTGCCTCTTGGAAGAGAATAATCTCTTAGAATCACTAAGCCAGCAGTCCCACTTCTTGTCTGCTTTTCTGGACAGTGTCATATGTGGGTGTTTCTTTCCCTTCCCATGTTTACGGTTCCTTTTCTATTATTGTTCCAGCCTTTGTTTTTTTGGGGGGTTGTTTGATGTTGAATAAGAATGGTAAATTAAAAGAGAAGTGCCTCACGCTATGAAAAAAATCAACCAACAATGTTTTTTATTTGAAGGGTTTTTTAACTGCTGGATATTACTATTAAGAAATAATTCCTTTCTGTTTTCCAGAACCTTGCTCTTTGATATTCTGATTTTCACGGCCTGAGTGTTGTCACAATATTGCAATACTTTTTAAAAGTATCTTTTTATAGGATGAACTGCAAGGAACAAGCAATATGTGCTTAAAAAAACCCCAAAACAAAACAAAAAACCAAACACAGATGCCACCCCCCCAAAAAAACCCACAAAACCACACATCAAACTACTACTATTTTTAAGTAGTCCTTCCTATTTCAAGCGGAATGGGTGCCCTCTGCAGGTAACTATTTTCAGATGAGGTTTTTGGATGTGTGTCCCCTTTTATTTCTGAGTGACAAGGTCTAGCAGGATAGACCAGTACTATTTTGTGTGTTTTAAAGAAGGTATTACAATCCTGGCTGCAAACCAGGCAAGCAAATGGCGCTGAGACAGGAGCGCACCAAGCAGCTGGTTTGCATCCGAATATGATTTTTTTCCCTAAAAAGTGTGTGTGAGGGATGGGTGGGTGTTGAAGCAAATATTTTCCCTGCAGTTTGACAGCATTTTCATTGTTTGGGTTTTTGGGGTTTTTTTTAAATCTTTTTTAATGGCAAGAAGGTTAACTATAAAGCTGTACTCTGTAGTAGCCTGCCACTTGAACTTGTACGGAATGAACAGGCAAAAGGGATACAGTTTAAACACCACTGAGAGGGCATTGCCTTAAAGAGTTCGTTGTATATTCCACCTTTTTTCTTGTTCTCTTCAGTTAGTGGTGCATAAGCAGGTTATGGTGTTCAAGAACTCTGAGTGGACTGCGTCAAGAGGGAGCTGTGTTTCTCTCTGAAGGCACAAGTGCTAAGAAATGGCTTTTCCTCCTGGCTCCGTAACGCACAGCTCTGCTCAGTGATGCTCCGACGGCATGGAGGGAGGGGAGGGGATCAACGGGGAGATGCCAGTGCGGTGTGAGCCGCACTTGATGTCACATCAGCTAGAAATAAAACCTTGCCACTGGGCAGCAGCTGACAGCGCAGCAAGTGCAGTAGGTGGGGACCAGCCATGACTCCAGCTACCTGCCTCTTCTGGAGACACTGACACTGGCAAACTCACTGGCAGCAGCTAAATATAAAGGTGCCAGAGGAATCCAACTGCAACTTTAATCTGAACGTGTGTGCGTTTGTTTTCTCTTGCAGTGACCATCTCTTAGCTGAGCACAATGCTTCGTCTCATCCCAAAATGCTTTTCTGGCACAGCCAGCCTGAACATTATCACCATCACCAGTATCCCACCAGTAACAGCAGCTACCTGCGGTAAGAAAAGAACGGGGGCGATTTTAAATAATAATTATAATGCTGTAAGACGGAAGAATGCAGACTGCACGGCTAATTCACGAGCTCAAGCCTTCAGATACAGCTGGTAATCGTAGACCCTTTGAGACTAGTTTGAGCAGTACAGTCAAGTCAGGGGAGATTTACTTTACTGTAGCTCCACGATTTTCACAAACCACGCCACCGTACGTGTGTGCTAGTAACAGTCACAGGAACGTTTTACTGGTTAATGTGATATCCACAGATAAGTTAATTTTTTGTTTCTTTTTCAAATGACATTCGCAGTCTGTAGATAAAACTCTGTTTACACGAAGTAATACAGACATATAAATACCTTGATATTTCACGTCTGCTTTAATTATCTGCTGAAACTCAGCTGACCTGCAGGATCGGGAGTATGGGCTGCTTGTCGTATCAGTCCAGTCACACTGGCTAAATGCTTTGCATTGAAATTCTGATGCAATATATAGCTTATTGCATCAGCACATTCCTGTGAGCTATGAACTTACTTTACCTCTTCATGACTAAAATATTATTTGTGTACAGTATTAAAATTTTTCTTATAATTAAAAATGATTATGCTTTGACAAGAGCTATCCAGATAATCTTGATGTTAATTGAGTCTCAATTTATAATGCGGTTCACTCTCTGTATTCAACTTTAGCTTATTACTTTTTTGGCTACATACAATGTATGTAAACATGACAGTGTTTAATCAGCTACTTTGATACAGCTTTTTGTATGTCGGTAGGTCTCACACCTATTGCTGTATCACAACATTACTTCTGCTCTTGTAGAATTGTTGAGTACTATGCTTTTAATAAAAATGTGTGAAGTTTTAGGTTTAAAAAAAAGCAAAGGAATTGAGGCTGTATTTCAGTTCCAAAGCGTGAAACTAATGAAACTGCAGTGGAGTTTTATAAAATTAATCCAGTTCAATACAAAGGCCAGGGTGACTCGAAATTTAGATTGGCTAACGCAAGTATGTAGCAAACAGACTGCCGTTTCTATTGACTCAAGCAGTCAGAAATGAAGAATGGCTGCTGGAATTCCCTGATGCAATCTTGTTTATAAGCGACGTGCGCAGCTCCCAGTGCAAAAGGAACCAAACAATTGGTGGGGCCGGTGACAGGGGTATGCGGAGATGGAATGGCAGGGTCACAGGGAATGTCATCTCTGACAAGTTAGGCCTGTGGATTTGACCTGTTCGTTAAGGTTATAGAAGCAATGTAAGATCTCAAAATACTTCCCGTTTTGGACAATTCCACCACAGGAGTAGAAAGTTTTGGATACTTTTTTCCTGTAGGCAAAGCTTCGGACAGAGCCAGGAGGAAAGTACTATCATTCTATAAAGTGTACAGAGTCTTCTCTGTCCTACAACCTCTGCTCTCAGCCTTACTGATAAGCCTGTATTTATTATTTAGGAAGAAATTCTGCAATCTTGTCCTCAAAACAGGCTCATGTGCCTAACATGTGGGACTCCGCATGGGGCTTATATTCTCTATGTTGCAGAATAGGAATTTTATTAGGAAGAAAGCATAAAAAAAGTACCATACGTGCATATGTGTATTTTCAATCATTCCTATTTGGTTAAACCCGCTCTAGTTTTCTGTAGAATACAGACAGCATCAAAATGCAGACAATTTTTCCAGTCAAGACAGTTGCTCATAAAGAATAAGAATGACTTTACTTTTGTAATAGAAATCAGTATCCTTTATTTGCATAATCTTTAAAATACCTTGAACTTGACTCTTACTCACCCCAAGTATAAGGCCAATATATAAGTTTAGCAACAAATCATCCTGAAAGTTAAGTTATGGGAAGACTAACAGAAAAATTACAATTAAAAATTAAAAAAAAGCTATGGGAGCAGCTACCATTCATACTACAATATGCAGAACGTGAACTGTAGGCATTAAAAAAACCCCACAAGGCTAGTTTAAAAACTGAAAAATGTAATAGGAAAAAAATGTGTTTTCAAGGTTTCTGTTTGTAATCACCACCTGCCTAAAGATATTTTTAAACTCTCTTCTAGCAAAGGTTGAGAACGCTGCATCATAATCACAAAAAGGAGAGGTTTAAGTTCAGTACTTGAGCTGATTTGTGCTGAAGCTCCAACTCCGTGCATTGGAGTTGGCTACATCTGGCTGGAAAGCAGTGTTTGAGTGCTCTGCTGATCCTGCACAGGTGATCTCAGAACGGACCTGATCAAGGAACCTACCCCAAAGAAAGCAGACACATCACAGGTCTTTGCTTTATAAAAACAACAAAACCCAAACAAACACCACAAACCCCTCCAGAAAACTTGTAAATTAGCCAGGGATATGAATAACCATAAAGAAAAAGATATGCACTGTAATACTTGCATTGTAACAGAAAAGGGACACTTTGTGTCCTAAAATAGCTAAAGATAACATCTTCAGAAATGCTAACAGTCAGTTTGCTTATCATGGACAAGCTTTACCCAACTTTAAAAAACTGAACTGCAAGATGGGTCTTACTGTCTCTTACTCAAGATACCCTCAGCAGAGGTTGGAATTTATGTCAGAAGAAAAGAAATCCCAGTATAAAAATCATCAATTTATGATCTTGTAACTGCTATGTAGCCATGTTAATGTAAGTATAGTAGGTAGGTAAACCAGTTTCGCTATGCATAAATCAAACAGTACCTGGCTTCTCCGGTCTTGGATCCTGTCTTACCTCTCTGACTGTCAGAAGTAGAAAGTGCACTACTTTTAGTTTTCCACAAACCATCATTTTCTTTTATATCACTTACAAAAGTGTTCATTAGTGTTATTTATGCTGCCTTATTTGTACAAAGTCTACTTTAGGTCTACAAATGTCCGCTTAGGTTTGAGTTCTCAATTAAAACTCTGAATTCTGCAATGACAGGAGTTTAAGCTAACTTTGTAGCCACTACTGTCGTATGCTGAATAACGCCTGCTAACTTATTAGCTGGACCATAAACATCCTGTAACAGGCACTGAAATTAATTAATGCCATCATTCGGGTTGTTATCCATCTTCAGAAGTGCGACAAATATTTTCATCATAGTAATCAATGACAAAATCAACATTAATGAATTCAGAGTATTGTTGTCAGGCTTAAAAGAGGTATTTTAACTGTGCCAATTTCAGTTCTTCTCACTAAAAGCTGTAACTTGGTAGCTAGTGCCTATGCTAGTGACTTCTCCCTAAGCCCACGCCCTCTTCACAAATTTCCCTTCTTTAAGCTTCCTGTTATACGCAGATGAATTGCTCATCTGTCCACAGACAGGCAGAGAATTCTTACGTCAATTACCGCAGCAAAAATACCAATATCATGTTCTAGAGAAGCTGGCGGTTGAATTTTAACTTACAGATGCCTTTAAAATTCATAAATCGTGGTCTGTGTGCTTCTTTATCTTTGAGGATGTCTTATGTACATTTTGAACACCAGCTAGTATTTTGTTAATCATTACTGAAGTTAGGGCCTTCCTGACTTGTATCTTTTGAAAAACTTGTGCAGTTGTACTTAAAACATGTAACTATGGGATCAAAATACATTTTACACTCTCAATACTTTTCTGTAGTTTGCTCACTGAGTGTATCATTTTAATGAATCTTCTCATAAAATTATTTAACAATTCTCTGAATGATTAACACTTGAAGGTTTTTGAGAACCCTTCTTTACATAAAGTCGTGGTTTACTTACCATGTGAGCATCCCCTCAATAGACTAAGTATTTTATGAACAGAGAGGACCAGGGGATTAAAATCTAAACCTCTGGGAGTCCCAGTTCTTCCCTGCATCCCTCCTAGACTTCTCCAACGGCCAGGACATTATAATCACCAAGAATCATTTACTAATAGCTTAGCTGCCTCTTGGATCCTTTCCTTGGAGAATGTAAAATAACTGATTTGAGTAACAGTATAAACTCAAGATTCTTTAGTAATTTTTACAAAATATAAATTCATATCCCAGAAAGGCAAATTTGATGCTACTTGAATACACCTGGATTGAATTTAGCTTGGCCCTTTGAAGGAGAGGAAAACAGTCTTAATGCATCTGAAAACCTATATAAAACGGTCCTAAGGCACTACAAAACATGCCAAGAAACAAGTCAAAGGCCAGACGGAAACAAGGGAAATGAATACGAGGCAAAGAAAATTCTTTATAGGTAGTGCACTTCTCACCTTACCACAAGTGGCCGCAGACTAACCTGAAGAGGACATTAGCTGTATCTGCTTGCCCTACGTCCGTTTACAGCAGCTTCCTTCTAGCAATTAGGCGATAAAAGGGCTCTGACCCGAGAGTGTGTGTTCCTCTGAGCTCCAGCCGTATCTAACTTGGTCCTGCCTGAAGCTGCCATGTGAAACTTCATGTTTGGGAACGCTTTTGTTTTCGCAAGCTGGAGACCTTGAATCCAGGATGCGGAGGTGTGGATATTCTGTTCCTCACATTAAGCTGTGAAGAACACAGCTGTATTTAGTGTATGTAAGACAGTATACTAGACATAAGTGTAAGTATTTCTCTGCTTTGCGTGCTTGCAGGCTTTTTTATCTATCTTCCCATCGTACTGAAGACTTAATAGCTCTTTTAGATTGCGACAGGTTTGGGTTCTTTTGGGCAGCGTTCTTTGTGTAACGCTGTGGGTCAAGGCAGGGCAAAGCCAACCGCTTTCCTTCCCATTCCCTTCTTTCTCTTCCCCGAGTAAGAAACCGACTCACTGGGCCGCAAAACAATTTACCTCATGGGCCCGGCAAGCCGGAAGGGAGCGTAAGGCCTGAGGGGAGGCCAAGGCCCAGCAGGCTGTGCTGAAGCAGGCCGCCCGTTAGGCCACCAACACCCCGCACCGGCGGGGTGACGAACAGAGGCGGGGGAAAGAAACCAGCCCGTCGCGGGGGGCCAGCACCTCCCGCTCGGGTCCCCCAACCGGCGGCAGAGCGAGCCGCCGCCCCACCTCTACCGCGGTGGGCGGGGCCCTGACGCCACTTCCTGCCCGCCTTCCGCTTCCGGCGGGGGCGGGCAGGTAGGAAGAAGCGGTGCACGACGGGCCCTCCGAGGGGGGGGGAGGGAGGGAGGAGGCGGGGCTGATGACACCGCCTGGCGTGAGGTACTGCCCGCTCATTGGCTGGGCTTCCCCCCCCTTCCTTCCCCGCCCTCCTCCGATTGGTCCCGTGGGTGGAGGCCGGCCAATCAGCGGCCCCAAAGGCGGGGAGGCCCTGCCCCGGGGCAGCCTACCTCGGGGCTGGAAGTAGCCGCCATGTTGGCGTGAGCGGCCGGTGGCGGCGCGCGAGCAGGGGGGGCCACGCCGGAGCGGCGCGCGGCTCCCGCGGCGGCAGCGGGGGGTGGGGAGCCCCCTTCTCCCCCTTCTCCTCCGAGGGGCGCCCGGTGCCCCCGGTGGGGCCGTAGCGGCGGCGGGTGCCCGCGCCGCTCTGAATAATGCGGCGGGAGGCGCCGCTGGGCTGGGTGGCAGAAGCAGCGGCGCTGGGCAGCGTCCGGGCGGCGGCGCGGAAGGGTGCAGCGGCGGCGGAGGAAGAGGAGGAGGCGGCGGCGGCCGCCCGGTCCCCAGCCCCCCGCGGCGGCCGGGCGAGCGCAGGATGCTGAGAGCCACCCCGCGCCCTGGTCGCGCCGCGGGGAAAGGGCCCCCCCGGGGCTGAACGCGGATCCCCCTGCACGCTTCCCTTCTCCGCTCCTTCCCCTCTTCACCCCCTTCCCGCCTCCTTCGGCCCCTCACTCTCTCCCGGCGCCGCCTCCCGGCGGAGCAGCGGCGGCTGCGGGGCCGAGCGGCTCCTCCCCGTCCGGCTCCTCCCGCGGCGGCGGCGCGGGAGCGCGGGGGGCGGTGGAAGATGGCGTGGGTGCTGAAGATGGATGAAGTGATCGAGTCTGGGCTGGTGCACGACTTTGACGCCAGCCTCTCCGGCATCGGGCAGGAGCTGGGAGCCGGTGCCTACAGCATGAGGTAACTCCTCCCCGACCCCGGGGCCAGCTTTTGGGGGTGCGGGAAGGGGTGCCGCGTCCCGACGGGCCTCCTGGGGCCGGCCGCTGGGCCCGGAGCGCGGGAAGGAGCTGCCGCCCCCCCCCCCCCCCC
>VZSF01004942.1:586551-609250 GCA_013398295.1 Chionis minor
CCCCCCCCCCCCCCCTTTCCCTGTGGGTTTTTTGTTTGTTTGTTTGTTTTTCAAATCCACTCGGTCCCCGGAGGCTTTTCCCGAGGAGGGGGTCGGCGTGGCCGCCTCTTCCCCCGGTAGCGCCTGGAGTGTGCTCGGGGCGGCGCGAAGGGGCCGCCCCGGCGGGTCTGGCTGCCCGCCCGCTCCCCGCCGCTGCCGAGCGCCCTCTGGAAGGGCGGGATGCTGCGGATGCGGGGGCGTGAAGAGGGGGTGTGGGGGGCGCTCACATCCTCTCTTGCCCTAAAAATGACATTTCTTTCCTTCCCGGGGCTGTGTAACCGCGCCCCGCGTTTCGGACGGCGATCGCCACCTCCTCGGTGAATATAATTCTGGTTCATCATTCTCCGGGCGTTTAAAAAAAAAAAAAAAGGGTAGTAGTGTGGCTGTACTTGGAGCAGTCGATTTATTTCTTACTTCTGTGTAGTGTGTGTCTTTCGTGACGTTTTCCTTTTTATTTTTTTTTCTCCTTTTCCTGCCATGTAGCTCTTTCTGTTCGCAGTCAACTCGGCAGTTTCTGTACCTTCTGATTGTTTTCCAGGTTTTACAGTAAAAGTGTTTAAATAGCGTTTGGGTGTGCTTTTTTCCAAAGTTAAGATAAAACTGTACTTGTTTGAAATAAGTACGTTTTATCTCAGTTACAGGCAGAACGTACAGATTCCTGAGTGACTTATTAGCCTGAAAAAAGGAAACTGCTTTGGAGACTCTGGGAGGCATTTTAGTCTAAGGTTTTCGACAGGATTAGTCAGTATTTTGGGAGTCTGGAGAAGTAAAACACTGGCATTTGATGGTTTTGATGGCCTAGCCTGCATGGAAGACACGTTCTCTCTCAGTGTTTCCTGAAACTTGGAGGCCACTGCAAGTTTCATCTATTAGATATGTTTTTAAGGTAGTACTTCCCAGGTGAAGTGTGGGAACTGCATTATTCTTCTTCCAAGTTATAAATAAGGGTTTCAGCTGGATAGAAATGAGAACTGTTTTGCTAATATTTGGGATTGTGACCTCATCAGGTTTATGGTGGGATATGTATTTGGATCACATAGGGTTTGATTATTTTTTTTTTTTAATTAAAAATAACTTTGAGAACTTGCCAGTTCGGAGAAGAAGGTGATTCATCTCTCTTCCTGAGAATACGCCTGATTCTCTATTCAGCTCGTCTGGATTTTATTCCACTTCTGTCCTGTTTCCGTCTTTGTCAAGCAGACGTTCATCCCACAGAGTGATGTGCCAGTTTTTGTGTGGCAGTTGCCTGGATGGCTTCTCAGCATTCAGTTTCTGGTTACCCTTTCCATGTGCAAACACCAGTGGATAATGCACGCGCTCCTGTTCAAGAACCGTTCTTCCTTCTTTGTCATGATCCATTTCTTTTTAGGATTAGAAGCCTTGAGTTTTGACTGGGATGGCTTTTTAAAGTTTCTCCTTTCTTTTTGTAGACTTGAGTTCTCCTCCAGTAACGCATGCTGTTTAGTTTCTTGAAACTTTAAAGAATTGTAGTCTTTACCATTGTTGTGTAGATTGTGTCTTCTGCTGATGTCATCCTTTTCTGGTGGGCAGCAATCCTAAGCAGTTTTTTAGTCATATATACCTGTGTATTAGGATATTTTGAATTACCACAAAAAGGGTTGTAGCAGTTAAAAACAGATCTTAAAAAGTAAGATTGTGCAAGCAAAGCTATACATTAGCCCTAAATTTTGTTGCGTACTTTATCTTTGTCATGAGATGAAGTATTTTGGGAAAACATACTAACATTATTTGTAACTTTAGTCTCTGAACACATAGTTAAGGGGATCACCTAATTGCAGTTAGTGTTTGCTGGATTCGGAGTGATGTCAGCAAGTATGTTAGTTATTTTATGTATCTCTTAGATTTCTGTTTTAGAGAAATCATGGCCTGTTAAATGATATGAGAGGGGAAAACTAATAAGTGGGGTAGCATGAAGAGTGAAGATATTACTCTGTCACTGTTCTGTGTGCCAGTAGAAGCTAGTTACTTGTCACTTCCTTACAAAAAGAGATGGTAGAAGAAAAAGAAATATTTTCTACAAAATGCTGTGAGAGCTCCCCAAGCTATATGCCCCTGCATTTTGTTAAGAAGGCCTGCACATAACCCTTTTTTACCTATTAGGGTTGTATTTTGATACTTCTGTATTCTATTCCATTGCCCCTGTAGTGTTGTATGGTTGATGCTTCCTCAAGTTGATGATTATTCAGTGCCCTGAAGTAGAATATGTGGCATTACTCCCGTGTTTATTCTTATTAAGAAAACTGCTCATGTCTATTGACCAGTAACTGTAGTTTTTTTTAAAAGGAAGCTAACTGGACAACATTTCTCTGCAGATTCACATGGGTTTAAACAGTTCTCAAAATTTCATTAAAATCTTGAAACTGTTTTTTTTTCTTGTTGCTGTTCTATCGTCTTCTTGTGCAATAAGAAGCTACCTATAAACACAAAATTCAGTTGATGATAATTATTGTCAGATGGGTCAGATAACACCTACCCCACCCTCCCCTCACCCCCCCACCTCCCCGGAAACCTGTATGAAAAAGCATAGTAGCTTTAGTGATAGTGAATTTTGAATATCGTTAAATTTAGTTGGTAATGACACCACTGTGTAGATTTAAGACTCTCTCAGTGATTCCATACAAATCTGTCATCCATTGTAACACGGCAAGAATGGTGTAATTTTTGGGACCGCTGATGGCTGCTGTGAACTGTTAAAATTAAAAAATGGAGGCTATGTCATTGAAAAGGTAAGTTTCAGGAACTGCCTGCCACTTCTGTAGCAGAATTCCATTTTTCGTGTAATGAAGTATTTGATTGATTAATTGATTTTTAAATTAAGTTAAATGAGCATTAATATAAGGGCAAGTACCTTAATGACTGAATTTTTATGTGTAATTTGGAAGCTTTTGGATTTATTTAAATACCTGCAATTCTAATGGTATTTGTAGTGCTAAACTTGACGCCTGTCATTGGGGAACTTGATGATTGTTTCAGGAGTAGCTATTTTGGTATGCATTTCTAGATTAAAACCTGAAGTTTATTAAACTAAATTGAAAAAAGATAATTCTTGATTCTGAAACAGGAAAGTCTATACAAAAGACTGTACGAAAATGTATCCAGACAGTCTTCCATTTTTGGAGAATCAAGTCAGTTTGACTCTGCTGCCTCTCCCAAACACTTGGGAGCGTCTTTGGAGAATGGAGCTGGCTGCTGCCTTGGCTCAAAAGAACAGAAACCTACTGCAGTAAGTCTTGTTTCCTTACTGTGCTGTGGAGAGCCTTGGATGGAGAGGGAACTTTCTGTATCAACTCCCCTCCAAAGTTTAGGCTAGAGTAACCATTAAGGTGGTCTGTTAGGATTTGGAGAATCCTTGTCTTACAGCTTTGTTTTCAGGTGGAGAAGAAAGGGAGGGTGTTGTCTTCTAACAACTTTCAGGGCCCTGAAGTCCTTTTTTTGGCTTCTGATGAAAATGATTGGATCACGACAGTTACTGTTTTAACTTTTATAGTAGCTGTGCAAAAATAAAAAGAAAAAAAAAAAAGGAGTTATCTCATGTGGGCCCTGTTTTCCTTGTGGCTGGTGTTACTTTCTGACAGACAAAATGACTTTTTATGCTTCCCCTAACGCCTCCCACTCTTTTGAGACTCTGCTACTGGTTATGTTGGGTTTTCTTAAGAGGAGTGCTTACCTAAGGTATCCTGAATTTTTTTTTTTTAAGATGTACACAGTATTTTCTGCAGAATACTTTAAAAAACTTCTGTTGTAGTGGTCTGTTCCATTTTTAGGTATTGCACTGTAGAAAAAATAATTTTCACTGACATCTAGACTCTGTAAAATAAAATTTTAGATACTGATTAGAACTGGAGCTTGATTCTTTGTGCAGGCACACAAATATGTCAGTACCTGGCAGGAAATAGGCATTTGAGGAAAAAGAAAATCCACAGACCTAAGCCTCCTTGCTTTGTTATCACAGATAAAACATGTTGAAAGGTAAACCTCATGTTCTAGATCACTGACGTTGGTTTGGGGTTTGGTTGTTGGGGTTTTTTTTTTCCTCCTTCCCAGTTTAATCTGTGAATATGTTTCAAAAGGTCAAGGAGACCAGTTTAATTCTAAAGGAAGAGACTCTTCAGGTTGTGTAACTATCTTCTCTGTTCCTCTGTCACCTCTCATGGTGGATGGACGTGCAGGATTGAGAACAGGGCAGCGAGTTTACCCTCATTTACACTTTGTGTGTTACTCCTGCTTGAAAGCAATCTCTGCTACAGCTGCAGATTGGAGCAGCTGCCTGACCTCCCTGTGTCAGAGGCGGGGGGTGGAGAACGGTGTAATTGTGAACAAATACTATTCTTAGAGCTTTTCCTTGGTACCTTCAAGAGCTTAGGAAGACACAGACAGGGTTTGGTGTTGGGGTTTTTGTTCTTTCTTTGGCTGTTTCTTGCACTTTGTGCCATGCTGGAGCCTGGCAGACTCTGTCAGACTTAAGTTGAGGCCTTTAACCAGCTGAGTTTCCGTATGATGGGTTGTAGGATTCCCAGGAGCAGCACTACGTTTGCGCCTGTTTTCTCATTCAGGTCGTCCTTCTTGGCAACTGCTTCAGAGAAAGTTGTTTCCCAGCAACTACTTTCAGGGCTCTCGTCTCGCATCAGACTTGCTTTTGTGGTTGCAGGGAAAGTGTGAGGATTTATCAGTTCTCCTGTTCTCTTACATTTTCCTGTGGCTTGTTCAAACCTCTTAACAGTGCAGGGCTTGGATTTGAGATCGTAACAAATTCAAATACCACTTGAGAAACATTTTTCTCAAGGTATTTGTCCTTGTAAACCATGCTTTAAAGTTTCAAAAGACCTGGGTATTCTCAGATGCTTTAGTTACTCACACCCAAAAGTATACAGTGCAGAAGGCAGATAAGGCAGATGATTGATGGAACATCACTTGGAATTTTGATGACATACTAGTTCCTGTTCTTGTAAGGACAGGAGGGTCTTCATTTATTTTGTGACCCTGTTATTATTAGGTAGGTTTTAGTGTTTTGCTTTTTTAAATGCTTCAGAAAGTATTGAAAAGAGGGCTTTAAGTTTGGAAAGGTGATTTTTGTGGCTGACAAACACATTTCACAAGCATGGGAGAAGGATAACTTTAATTTTTCTTAGTCTTTTTCTACTAGGCTCATGTAGGCTACATAACATAGGATAGGTTATCACATGTGATCCATCCCACTTTGGTTTGCTTTGGTTCAAGTGTTAACATGCACCTTTCTTCCTATTCTAAGCCTTCCTACTTTTGTATGGTGAAGTTTCGTTAATGCGCTGCTTTTGTAACATAGATTGGGTGTTGGAGATGTGTTTACTGCCTGCTTTTGGTGTGTCATGAAGACTGTTCCTGTGTGTAGTTCTGGGAAAATTTTCTCCTCTCTCTAGGAAGAAAGAATGCTTTCATTTGAAGGCTTTAGATAACAAATTGTGAGGGACTGAGATAAGACTTTTCTTACTGGAGTTAATAGTTTCAAAAATTTGGTCTCAGAGTTCCTTCCATCAGAAAGGTAAGCCTTAATAGATCTGCTTTTTCAAATGATACCAAGAAATCTAACAAAAGATGGTGCTTCTTCAAAACATTGCTATTTGTTTATACCTCAGCTTGTTTGTAATAGTCCAAAGTTCACTTAGATGAGACAAGTTAAATCTTTTACTTCACAAGATGACAAGTTATCAGTGGCAGAAAAAGAACAGAATCAGTCTCTTAAAGTTCTTTTCTCCTGTAACCTGAAATAATTTCAACAGTAGTTATTCTTGAAAACTTATTTTGCCTCCATTTGTCAACTCTGCAAGCGAGTGCTTCACTTTAGGTAAGAGGTACTTGGCCATGTTAAATAACCTGAGCAAAGCTGGCAAATAGAAGTGGCTGCATTGGGCCAGCACAAATCAAATTTCACCAGGTGAGCAGGAAAATGACTAAAGGACGCTGAAGTATACATAAGCGTGGAGGCTGCCCATGGTTTACTGGGGGGCAGAGGGTTTGCACCGCCAGGGCACTGGCTCATTATAAATGCAGAAATTTTATCTGGGGTCTGAGGAAGAAAAGCGAGAACTGAGAAGGCTGACCTGCTCTCCTGGGGGTTTTTGTTGGGTCTTATAATAGAATCAGTATCAAATTAGAGGTGGTAAAAAGGCTGTCGTGTGGGATCTCTGTAGTTTTTAGCAAAGTGATCTACATAATAGCGTGTATTAAATGCAGTTTATCCCTTACAAGATACTTTTTGTCAGTGTAAGTAAAGAGGACTATTAAAAGACTAAACTTCTGTTCCTATTGGTTTCCTACTCTGAACTGTGAGTACATCTGGTATTTTTCCTTCAACTGTGCTGTGCGAGCAATGAATTTTATTTGTAGGAAATGCTTGTCACTGTGAAATTTAGATAGTCCCTATTTGAACTAATGTAAGGATAAAACGGGGAATTTTGGCCTGGGAGAACTGGGAGGAATGCTCTTTTTATTTTTGTGTTTCTTAAAGCTGCACATTTCTGATGATTTCTTAGGTAAACTTAGACATTAGCAATTTCTTCCCTGATTCCCTCTATCCCTGTTACTGCCAGTCAGGAGGGAAATGGGCTTAACTCCTTATGCCTGGCTTCAGGTTATGTTTGGTAGGATGGGGGTTTCTCTACAGTAAGATTTTTATCGCCTGCTTTTACCACCCTCAGTTGTGTCGCTGTGTGCTGGGCTGAGCTATGAACTGACAGAGATCCCAGCATAGCCCAGTAAAATACTTTGTAGAGGGGAAGGGTAACGAAGGGAGCAGCTCATGAGGCAGAAATACTTTATGTCAGTACTGCCCAGGAGACTTTTGTGTTGCTGAACCGCAAGGTTATGAGCGTCAAATAAAACTGGTCATCCTCTCTTGTTCTACAACGCTGACTGAAGGATAGACCATTCACTTCATAGCAGCTTCCCTGCTGAAAGTCAGAAAAGATATATCACTTCTCTTAAGAGGAATTAATAGTTGGGTCTAAATCAGTCAACATTTCGTTATCGCTTGCACTTTAAAAATCTTAATTTGAAATACTTTATTCATACCTTATTGACTCTTTTTAATTGCCTGCAGCTTTTATATGTTTTTAGATGGGAACAAGTGTATGTTAAAATGTGAAAACACTGATATTTCATTCTTTATCAGTTATTTAAATGGTATTTATTTCAAGATGGTCTAGGAGGGAGTTTTAAATTGCATCGGCTTATCTTTTCCTTTGGAATGTACTAGGACCCAGAAGACTTTCTTTTATAAGGGAAACGTATGTCTAGCTGGGAAAAGAGATGAATAGTCTTACGTTTGCCTCGTGTCATTTGCTGGAGTGGGTTTTTTTGCAATGGTGGCATTTAAGACTGTGCATTATGCTTTCTTTGCAACTAAATTGTAGGGTCAAAGAGTTGGATGTCTGTTTTTTTTCTTCTTTCTGCAGTGGCTGTTATTTATTACCACCTTGTAAGGATTAGCAAAAGCAGGTTTAAGGCTGGTTAAATTTGTCTTCCACTTGTATTTGTTGGCTTCCAGTGCCTTGTCTCTTAATTTAGCTAGTTCATTAACCATGACATACATTCTTAAGCCAGACCAGATGCAATTTTCTCTTTAAATTGTGGGTGGAAAACGAAGGCTTGAAAGGTATTTTTCATAAATACACAAAAGACTTCTCTTTTTAATCTTGCGTGAAAGTTAAGTACTGCAGAACTTGGTCGAGAATTACAGGCTTATTTGGTGAGATATTTTGCATGCCTTGGCTGTTGCACTTCGACTCTTACGTGTGTATTTTAAACATTGTTATTGTTTCCATGTTCTTTCTGTTTTAAAGTTCCTCTTCATAAAAGCACTAGCTTTTATGGGCCAAAGTGTGTGAGGAGCGTGGGTTCCCGGTCGTAGAAGTCCTGTCTTGGGACAAGGCTTCTCTTTGCTTGTTGCAGTGCTCCCTCTTGTGTTGGGCTGCCCTTTGGACAGCCAAAGCCTTTGGATATCAAGGTGTGAAGCATCTGCTTGTTTATTCTGAGTCATCCTCAAGTAGCAGTCCACCGATCTATGAAATTTTCTGTCCTCCCTTGGCGTATGATGCTCCTTTTGTCTACATAAGTAGACTGGTTGAAGAGCATTGGCTTCTCTTAAGTGGGTATTACACACTATCTCCCTTTGTAACTAGTTAAGGACTAAGGAACTAGTTGAGGTAAGTAACAGCCTCCTCTGGGCTCCGGTTTGGGGAACTGGCATCAAAAGGAGCTAAGGTGTGGTTGATCAGGCTTGTGCAGCTTTTTTGGATGGCATCCCGCCTTGTCCTGCTTTCATACTTTTTTGTAACATCTCCTGTGGTTTCTTCCTAGTGGAAAGGAACCTGTATGCATGTCTTTTTTTGGTCCTTTTTTTAATTCTAGTTGTTATTTTGGGGAGAGACTGTACAGGCTCTACAAGGTATAGACAAAACTTCTTAGACTTTTTCACTGTTTATGAATATTTCCCCTCTCAAGTCAGTATAGCTTCTTCCAGGTAGCCGGGGCAGTGGAATATGATGTGGCTGGCCTTTACCTTGCTGTATGTGGCACATGCTCTGAAAGAAAAGTTGGGGTGCCCCAGCTCTGCTCCTCGTACCTAATACTTACGTAGACCAAGTCTATACTGTAACTTTCTACGACACAAAAACACTTGCTGTAATTTTACTTTTTAGATTGATTACGATACTGATATTTTTTGATTCTCCAGATATGAGCTGGAATTCAAGAGGAGTTACAGAGTTCTCTTTAAATAAAGCAGGCGCTCTCAGAAATGAGGAACAAGAAAAAATAATTTTGCTTAAAAAATTTTAGGGTACAAAGTGTAAATAATAGTGCAATACAGATAAGACATCTGTAAATCTTTTACAAAATACATTTAATCTATGATTGTGATCAATGCAAGGGAATTAAAAGGGACATGTGGATTAAAAACTGAATCAACAGGTGAGGTGGTGTGAGAAATCTTACTTCAGTTTAGAAACTAATTTTCAGAGAAAGTGTCATGGATCTGCAGATTAATTTCATCATGAACAAAAATTGAGCCCTAGAAAAAGGCTGTCTTTGAACAGAACTCAGTAACGTCTCTGAAGTTCTATTTATGAAGGATTACTGTATGCAAGGAAAATGAATCTATTGCTAATACAGAATATTTAATTCTGAAGAAAGTGGACGATGTGTTTGCTCATTGTGGTGAAGCTGTCTCTCTTACCACTACCTGTGGACAGCATGGGTTGCTCTTAACTCTTCAGAAACTTCTCAGTTCCAAAGTTTTTCTGGTAGTCTTACGTCTATAAGTGAACCGAACCTTGGCATACACTGTCTTTAACTTGTGTTTTGTGAATCTGCTACTTAATCATTTTTATGCTATTCGGTGTGCTAAAGCCTAAAAAAAGTTAAGACTGAAAAATCTTCAATGTCAACAGAATTATTAGGCTAGATAGAATTATATTAAATGAGGAGAAGGATTTTCAGTGTTAAGTAACTTTGGTGAATATATTATTTTGAAGAAAAAAGCAAATGCACTGCTTTCAGCTGCTTGTGTCTTAGGCGAGCTTCCCTATGTTGACAGGTGAATAGGTAAGAGTAAACTGAATTTTTTCAGTGAAGACAAGAACTGAAGATTAAATTTTCAGAGGATCAGCACAACTTTATTTATTGTCTGGTTAAGTCCCAGAGCATTGTTTACATATCCTATCCTAAAATTTTGGTGGAAAATGTTTTGGATACTGCTCACATTAGTTCCACTAACAAACTCAAAGCGACACAATTCTGTATGTATTCCATTGTGGTTTTTAAAGTCACAAATAACTTTTTTGTTGTTTAACTTGAGGCAAAAGAGGGCCAACAGTCTCACAAAGTTATTTGTTTGTTCTTTCCAGTGATGTTTTGGCACTGCCTATTTTCAAACAGGAAGATTCCAGCCTTCCACAAGAAAGTGAGACCAAACATCCACCCTTCCAGTATGTTATGTGTGCTGCAACATCTCCAGCAGTAAAATTATATGATGAAACTCTTACATACTTGAATCAAGGTTGGTATACATATGTTGCGAGCATAACTATAGTGAATGCAGCTTGTGGTGCGAGTCTAAACCTGGAATTGTATTTCATGTTTTGATACGTGTGAGTACATCCAAAATAAATTAAAAATAAATTCAGTCCAGCTCGCAGAGTCATAGCTGTAGTCTGTCATTACTTCTTTAGAGTCTGGAGGGTGTTTTTGTTGGGCTGTTTTTATTTTTTTTTTCTGCTCTGTGTGTTACCCCTCTCCATCCACCACCTCCCCCAATAAAATCAAGGACAAAGCTTTTAGGAGACAAACTTCTGGTCATAGCAGCTTAAAATACAATGCTAATTTTGCGTTCCTGTTTTGATAATAGCAAGTTAATTGGATGATATTTGCATAAGGTACACACAAACACCCCCCAAAAGTCATAATAAATGTTAAAATGTCAATCCCTAAACAGGAACTGTTGCACAACAGAGGACACTGTAATCACTCTCAAATTAGCTGTATGTATCTGCCAGGAACAGTATTATGTTTGAAACATAAACACAAGTGCAGCTACCTTTGGAGTTTGTGTGTATTTCACTGTTGTGTGTCTACATTTGTCATAAATTCACTAACTAAATACTTCACATGAGTCTTGCTGTGTTTTTCCTCATACCCTGTGGTTGATTTGCATGAAAATTCAGTTTTCCTTCTATAGAAAGCACTGGTTGCTGGGTAAAACAACCTGAATATTGTCATTGCCATGTGATAAAACCTCCCTCACCTCTGGAAATGACATTAGTGTCGTAAGTTTAGCCAGCTGGTATTCTGAACTCAAATAAAACCATTTATCGTTTGTTTTGGACCATATTAATGGCTTTGTACACTGCCACCTCCCTGCACCCCCCTCAGCTGTAACGCTCTAGGATTGCCATTCCTAGATTTAGTTTAGCTTTTTCTTTTCTCTGTGGACTTTGACCCAAAATCTCTCAATAGATAGCACTGTAATTAGAAGACACAGTCCCACAGCACAATTTGTATGAAAGATAAAAACATTTTTTAAAAAATTACTATTCCTTTTCCATCCCCTACCATGTTTTGGTACAGTTAATCTTCTTGTCTCACGTGCTTCTCTGAGCACTGTACTATAGTGTGCAGCTAAGAGGACGCAGGTTAAAATATGTATTGGTGGATTTCCTTGGTCTTTGTGAGCTATTTAACTTATTAATTCCTTTACTAGGTTATAGAATTTGTATATTTTACATGTGTTTTTTCTTGGTAAGATATCCTTTTTGCTCAAGTTGGAAGGCTTCTAGTAGCATGAATTTGTGGTCGATGCATTTCATACCTGGAAGTGTTTAACTGTGTACTGGGCCCTAAAATCTGTGAGAGCAGATTGTATCTAATTTGATACTGACATGACAGCATCATTTGCAGCTATGTGAAAAAAGTTGCTAAGTCCTTCATCTTGAAGTATCTGGTTTGTCTAAATATGCTTTAAATATGACTTGATTACTTGACTGTTCTACTAATGAGAATAATGGAAGTTTTTTAGGTGATTTCTAGGGTCTTGCAAATGTGTGATCACGTAGTTCAGCCGTTTGCTTGGTCAGGTTTATTTTTTACCACTTTTTGTTCCCTGAGTGCTCTCTTCAGGAGAAAACAGTACAATTGCAGCAGTATGCTGGACCAGCAAGATGCTTTGCACTGTTTAAAATACTTCAACGTTTTATAAACTTTAAACTGTGTAGATACACACTTTGTGTTCTTCAGTGCCAGAATCCAGCCTCCCTGTCCAAACATAAAGCTTGAAGGTCAGCTGGGTGTGCTGGGGAACCAGCACGAGGTGGCAAACTGAAGGGAGAAAGTGCTTGCTGTCTCACCTCTGAGAAGAGCTTGCCATTTAAGTGATGCTGCCTGAAATGACTGGAAATGTTTCATCTGCCCTTGAAAATCTCTTCTAATACAAAGATTTCTTTTGCAAAGAAGTTTTGCTGGCTTTCAGCGTCCTGGGTAACTTTTCCTGGTGTTGAAAAATGAAGGCAGTGGTATACCCTTTTTCTAAATAAATACGGCAAAACACCCAGTTGGCCAAATTCCCTTCTGTGCTGAAGGGACAGTACATTTGCTGCCTTGGTTAAGACTTTTTCCTAAAAAAACCCCATCTCTATTAGCTGTTAGTGTGTGTGTGTATATATATGTTATATGTCCAAAAAAAATATAAAATTTGGGATAGTTTAGAGAGCTTCCATCGTATGGAAGCCAGCTTAAAATAAGGATCAGTTAGCCAGCCTCAGTTGTACTGATAAACACGTTTGTGTAATAAATTGGATTAAGTCCTCTAGAAAAAGACTAATTTTAATCCTGGTCATTTCGGTTGTCTGGTTTCTAGTTTGGCCCTGTTGTCAGGCAGCATCTTGCCTTAAATCATTTTCAAGAGGATAGTGAGTAGGGAGTACCATAGAGAGCAAATACCCTCTTTAATTTCTGCAGCAATTGTCTTAGTGTACTGGATCGGGAATACCAGAAGCAGCAGGAACATTTGCCCTGTCCCTTAAGCTATGGTGACATTTCCTAAGGCAATACTTAGGCAAGCCCTGACTTTACCCTCAGTAAGTATTTTAATTGGGATAGCTAAGAGTGTCATTTGGAGTACAAGGAGTGTCTGGATGATGCTCTTAGTCATATGATTTAGTTTTAGGTAGTCCTGTGAGGAGCAGGGAGTTGGACTTGATCCTTATGGGTCCCTTCCAACTTGAGATATTCTATGAGCTAGTGGAATATTTAAAGTGATTAGCTTTTCAGCTGAAGCTGATTCTAGAAGTTTGGATCTTGGAGTAATGATGGCTGGTTATTCAGGGGTTTGCAGGGTTCTTATTAACTGTAAAATCTGTTAAATGAGTCCATTGAGAATGCGTATCAGACTTGTAGGACAATGTTTTGAGTTGGCTGCTGTTCAGCTAGATGTATATCGAATAGCAGAAATGGTATGGAAGAGAATTGCTTTTAAAGGGGAAGCATTCTTTAGGTTGGTTGACCCAGTATAGCTGGGTTTGTAGTTCTGTGCGTGCTCAGAACTGCTTGGCAGAGATGGGGATCCACCTCAGAAAGGGAGGCAAAAGTACTTTTGCCAGCAGAATGGCTGACCTGGTAAAGAGGGCTTTGAAGTGGGAATGACAGGGGAGGGAGAAGGTAACCAGCAGCCCTGTGAGGGAGCGATTGACATGGTTGATGAGCAAAGGACCTGGAGTGATGTGCATGAAAGGAAACAAAAAAGGTTTAAACACAGTCACTGGCAGCATTTAGGTATATGCAAGTAAATGCCTATAAAGCACCATTATGAGGAAACCCCAAAACCCTTTCTGGGAAATCAGAATGGTGGTTACCTGTATGTTCATGCAAGCAGCATGGCAAGTAAACACAAGGAATTAAGACATCTGTGTGCACTTGTAGGGCTGTAATCTTGTGGTTGTGGAGACATGATGGGATGGCTTGCGTAAGTGGAATGTTGCAATGGAGGGTTACTGGCTCTTTAGGAAAGGCAAGAAGATAAGGAAGGGGGAGTTGCCCTTTGTGTGGGTGAACAGCTGGAATGCCTTGAGCTCTGCCTAGGGATGGGTGGTAAACCAACTGAGAACTTATGGGAAAGGGTTAAAGAACAGGACAATATGGGTGTCTGCTGTAGGCCACCCGACCAGGACAAACAAGCAGGTGAGGCCTTCTATGAAGAGCTAGAAATAGCCTCATGTTCACAGGCCGTGGTCCTCATAGGGGGATTTCAGCCACCCTGATGCCTGCTGGAGGGACAATGCAGCAGGGCATGAGCAATCCAGGCGGTTCATCTATTGACAACTTCTTGACCCAAGTGACAGAGGAGCTAACGAGGAGAGGTGCTCTGCTGTACCTCATATAAGGAAGGACTCGCTGGGGATGTGAATGTTGAAGGCAAGCTTGGCTGCCATGACCGTGAGATGGTGGGGTTCAAGATCCTGAGATAAGGAAGCAGGGCAGAAGGCAAGATCACATCACCGGGCTTCAGGAGAGCAGACTGGCCTCTTCAGTGATCTTCTTGGTAGAGTCCCATTGGATAAGGCCCTGGAGGGAAGAGGGGCCCAAGAAAACTGGTTAATATTCAAGGATTGCTGCCTCCAGCCTCAAGAGCAGTGGATTCCAATGAGCAGGAATTCAGGCCAAAATGGCAGGAGGCTCGCATGGATGAGCAATGAGCTTTTGGCAAAACTCATACACTAGGAGTAGGCATAAGGAAGCTGGAAGTTGGGACAGGTAACCTGGGAAGAATACAGAGACACTGTTGAAGCATGCAGAGATGCAGTCAGGGAAGATAAAGCCCAGCTGGAATTGCATCTGGTGATGAACATCAAAGACAACAAGATGGTCTTGCCTAAGTGGCAAAAGGAAGACTATGGAAAATGTGGGGCCCCTGCTGAACGGGGCAAGGACCCTGGTGACACAGGATATGGAAAAAGCTGAGGTGCTGAATGCAGCCCTTGCCTCAGCCTTTACTACATCACTGGCCTTCAGGAATCCCTGGCCCTAGAGATTAGGGGGAAAGTGTGGAGCAAGGAATATGTACCCTTGGTGTAAGAGGAATAGGTCACAGAACAGTTAAGCAAACTGGATGTAGATAAATCCATGCGTCCTGATGGGATGCACCCACAAGTGCTGAGGGAACTGGCAGATGGCATCATGAGGCCACTCGTGATGGGCTTTAAAGTATTATTATGGTGACTAGGAGAGGTGCCTGAGGGCTATAGGAAAAGGAAACATTGCTCTGATCTTCAAAAAGGAGGACCCAGGGAACTAAAAGCTAGTCAGCCTCATCTCCATCCCAGGGAAGGTGATGGGAGTGACTAGTCCTGGGAACCGTTTCAGACAGGCTTGTTCCTGCACGACTGGTTCTAAGTGGCCCTGCTAGAGCAGGGGGATTGGACAAGATGACTTCCAGAGGTCACTTCCAAACCATTCTGTGATATTTGTGAAAGAGGGTACTGCAGATTCAGTGTTAAGCAGCGGGCAGTTAAAATTCCTAGCACCTCTTCCATCACCTTGCTCCTGTGGCTACTCTCGAGGAAAGAGCAGAGAAAGTAGCATATATAGCTCTCATATAGAGATGACTAAAATCAGTGCTGTGGTGCTTTTCACACTTTCAGAGCAGCTAGATGTCCAAAACTACAGAATGGGGTGTATCTGTCTCTTTGTGTTGAAAACTTCCCATGCCATTTTTGAGTCAGGTATTCCTTGATATTTTTACCTTCATCACATCTTCGGTCTTCATATTATTGTGTACCTCTAAAAGGTTAGCAACGCTTGTTGAGCAAGCAGTCAGAATTCTGCCCCCCTTCCCCCCCCCAGTGATGAGAGAGAACAGAGAATGCTTGCAAAAGTTTTATTAATAGTGCTAGACTCGGGGGTGGAAAAAAAAGTCATTTGTAAATGCAGATGGACTTACATATTTGTTATCTGTGTGAGTGAAACAACATTGGTAATGGAACAGATCTCACTAGCGGGGAAAAGTTCTGTCCTGTTAAATACAGGAGGAGAAACAATCTACAGCTTTACTCAGCGGCACTAGGTTCATTTAATTTTACATGTATTTATGTCATTACTGATCAAAATGCTGCTGGGGTAAAGAAAGCCTGTACATGTGTAGAGTATGTACATCATTGTGCTAATTGTATTACAGCAAAAAACCCCCAAACCCAAATGGTCCCTAGTTGGAGTAACATCAGTCTGTGAAGCAGTGAAAGAAGTTGCAGAAATCATTTGCTCATTCACAGGGGTATGACAGCTCAGCTTATACCTTGTAGGACAAGTCAATAAATGTCTTTTAAACATAGTATACACTAGAGTGTAAAGGTAGTTTGGAGGGTAATGGAGAAGGTAATGAATTTACTGAACTTGATCTTGGTGAGCCTCTTGAAATCTATCGTGTCCTGTATTTTAGTTAGAGAAGTGTGATTTTGCAAATGAATTGTGCTGCACACCTTGGAAGAAAAAAAAAATCCCTGTCATTCAAATAAATTACTTCAGGCTTTGTCTCTCTGAAGTTCATCAAATTCACTGGAAAGAGAGGTTTGCTCATACGTGCGGGAAATTACCAGTAACTGGCTCTTTCAAAGGCTTGTTTCTAAAATCATACAAAGCCCAAAAATCATACAAAGGCAACAGGTACATGAACAAAATGAAGCGTGGGAGAGCAGTATGTATGTTGTGTGAAAAGTATAAAATCCCTGCAAGAGTTTGTTTTGGAAGACCAGTCTGTGGTTCTTGGTGTATGTTGCCTTTCATCAGCTTCCAAAATAACGGAATTCAGCTTTGAAAAGTTTTTCTTCAGGAAGGAAGACACCCCAAACTAACGGAGAAACAAGAACTTACACTTCACGTAAAATGAAATACTTAAACTTTGAAAGTATCTGTAATTTTAAAGGGATCAAAAAGTTTCGTTTTGTTCCAGTAACTCCTGTGCTGTGAACCTTGTTGTACAAATCTCTTAAACAGAAGTTTCAGGTACCAGTATTCTCATGTGCTGTGACCCAAAAGCTAATTCTGATGCATTAAACACAAAATATTTTTGTGCTTTGACTCCTCTGCTGATTTTATGCAATTTTTTTTTTTTTTTTTTTTTCAAGGTCAGTCCTATGAGATACGGATGCTAGATAACCGGAAAGCTGGAGACATACCGGAGATCAATGGAAAACTGGTGAAGGTGAATTGAAAAGTTCTCTACCTAGTATTACTGACAAACCTCTGGTGGTTGCATGTGAAGAGAGTAACTCTTCACCTTGTGTTGTACTCGGGATTCACGGAAGGAGGTGGACCAGCTGATTTGACCAGTAAACAAAAGAGACGCAGTGGAACCTAATGCTTAGTTCTGTTGTTTCAGGTTTTCTACGCATTAAAATAATAATTGGTGTATGTATTTCCCCATTTATGAACGGGTTCATTTCACGTAACTTCAGATAGCTAAAGCCGAGCTACTCGCTTCACGTACCCTTTATGACGTCTGCAGCCTGATCTCTTCTAAGATAAGATGAATCTCCAGTAACCATGCCCATGTGTCTCTGCTGAGGAAAATGAAGCTGTGGTAACAGTGATCTCAAATTTAGATGTCTTAAGTTAGGTGAGAGAATCCAGTCTCTCCAGAGAATCCAGTATATTTTATGGATTTTTTTTTTTCCCTGCTGCCACTAAGTACTTTTTCAGAATGAGTGTGAACCAGTAATATTTAAAAAAAAAAAAGTAAGAATATACCTGCCCAATGCATAGAGTACTTGTGTGTCCTGAAGACCAAAGTATTTTATGCAGAGTTAAAGATACCTAGTTGCCCACAGATTGGTATCCGCTGTCTTCTGAGCTATTTCATTGTCCATTTCAAGCGATTAGAAGATGTAGAAGGAAGCTAGAGGATCATTTAGAAAGAAGTGGAGGTATTATGAGCATGTTTCTTAGTATTTGTTATGGAAGACATGTGGAGCCAACCTGTGATTCTTGCAGCAGTGGGTTATCAGAGATACATCCATAGGAAAACACATCTGTCTAATTTTGCTGCTCATTGAGCAGTTTGTTCCATATCTGAGCTCCTGCTCCTAATGCCAGATTGTTCTCCTTGTGCTAATTGTTAGCGGAAGGTACTGTGGATGTGAAGTATCGTGTGAAGTATAAGAATCAGGCAGACTTAAAAATGTCCAATTTGTGGTACAAGTTACTGAACGAACTGCTGAAGGGGAGAGGTTAGGATTTTTCTTACAAGCGTCTAACAATGTTAACAAATTCGCTGAAAAATCTTATTTAGGCATTGAGAAAGAAGGGAAGAACTTTACAGTCATTTTGACAGTGGCAGTGATAGGTGCACCAGAACAGGATGCCTGTGAGAGGCTCTACCTGTCGACTTTGGGCTATGTAATTTTTTAACTTTGGCTGGATTGTGTAATCCTATGCCTTGTTCTTGTTTGTCTGTGGGATGCTTGTTTGGAGATAACTCCAAGAAGTGCTAAGCACAAGCATAAAACTGGGATTTTTGAGTTCTGTAATTAAACTTTTTACAGCCTGGCATGTTGGCTTGCTGTAATAAGCGTGTTGACTATTTTGCTCCCTTAAATGCTATTTCCGTGTAGCTTTGGGGTAATTTTAGAAGTTCATAGATTGATGATGAGCCATTTGGTAGGTAGAATAGCACAAAATTTAAAAAGTAAATTTTGTCACAGCAAGACATTGTAATACTGCATCAACACACTTTCCATTTCGAACACTTAAATACTGGAATCCCAGTACTTTAACAAAGAAGGCATTTAATGTTGGTGAAAGTGGATGCAGGTATTTCCAAGTTCCAAACTTGCCAGTTTGCAGTGTAAAAGGAGCAGCATGTGTGTGTACATGTGTGCATGTACGTGTATGTGCACTTTTTGTTATCTTTGAAATAAAACCAAGGAAGTGCAATGTATCTTGAAGAGCCACTTCGTTTAAAAGTTTTTGGGATTTTGGACACTTGTATCCACTGTTAATAAAAGTAAGACTGTAGATTAATGGAAATAAATGAGACAAATTTATCTACATTTTGTTTGCTCAGTAACAATTCATGTGTACAGTATTTTCTACCTCTGTATAACAAATTGCTCTGCGTGTGCTTTCATGCAGCAGAATAGAAAAATTTCTTTCCTATGACTTAAGCACACAGTGGTAGCAGAACTGATTGCAAAATTAGGTATTGTTGGATAATTGCTTCTAGCTGAATAAACTTAATCATGTCACAGCATTTTTAGATTAATATTTCAGCTAGAATAGTTGGAACGCTTTGGAATTTGTTTATTATTACTATTAATTAAAATAATGGCTATGTTGTAAATATGCTTGTAAATACTAGGAAGGGAGCTTTCTATTAGTTTTATTTCTTAAAACTTTATACAAAAAAATCACAGAATTCCCAGTGAAAAAAATGGTCAAACTATATTCACCGCTTTTCAGAAAAAAATGAATTCTTTTGTGTTTGTTTTCTAAAATAAGTTTGTGTTGCCTACACAGTGTTGATACTGTGCTGCCAGTGTTGCTCTTTTCACTTCATGTAATTCATAGTGACCTTTGGAATATGCAATCAGATGTAATTCTCTTTTGCGTTTTTACCACATTTTCAAATACCTCCTGTTGCTTAGTTTTATTTCTGTGTTCTGGAATATTTTGGGATACTGGTGGTTGCCAGGTTTTTTTTGCTCTTAAGTACGCATTTATCAGCACTGTAGCTATTTTGGAATGTTTTAATGCTTTATCTTAAGGCTCTTTCTAAACAAACAGTAACTTGTGGCTCACCAGATGCTTGTTTTCTTCTTTGTTAGAGTATTATAAGAGTTGTGTTCCATGACAGAAGGTTGCAATATACAGAGCACCAGCAGCTAGAAGGTTGGAAGTGGAACCGCCCTGGGGACAGACTTCTCGACTTAGGTATGGTTGTTTCTATCTGTTGTCACTGTATGAAATGCAATTTACAAATTGAAATTGATTGTGGTCACATTTATGCTAGGGCTGGTGAAGAAAACACAGACCAGTTTTTGCTGTGCTGCTTTGTCATCGTGTGTATTTTGAATATAAATGTTCTTAATATTTTCACATTCCTTTAAAAGCTTTAAATACTACAGAATTAACATAGCAACTCTGCAACCTTATACATTTAGTAATCTTTCTAATTTTGATTACTAAATTTTACTGTAATTAGGAGAGCACAGACAAAAGTAACTTTCTCCAGTAGATTGTGGAAATGACACCAACGTGTTTTCTTTATTTTGTGTAACTTTATAATTTTTGTTGCATAAGGTGTGAGGGTGGGAGGGAGGAGGGAAATCAAAAAACATCCCAAACCCCTGGGTGCTTTGTATGTTGGGTACTAAGTTTCTTCAGATTTGTCCTGAGAAACTGTTTATGGGCTTATGGTCAAGCCACGAAAGCCCACCTTTTTTCACCCTGTATTTGTTGATGGTAACCTTCTATTAAAATTTATTTATAGTGTTTTCTTGGAATATGATTATTTTAAAATATGGACTACTTATTTTAATGTAGATATTCCAATGTCTGTTGGAGTCATTGATATCAAGACAAATCCAAGCCAGCTCAATGCAGTTGAATTTTTGTGGGATCCAACAAAATGTACATCTGCTTTTATTCAGGTTTGAAACTTTACTTGACTGGATGTTTGTGTTTGGTGCTCTTCAGGTCACACACAGTTGTATTTGCACTATGAAGCTTCTTGATTTCTTATTTGTGGGGTAGACATTAAATACCAGCTTTGTTTAAAAAAAAAAAACAAACCAAAACAAACGAGGTTCATAGCAACTGTTAGGTTTCTTAGGGTTCCTAGCTAGGTTTTTCAACTTGATTTGAGTTTATAAAAGCATCTTTTCAAAGCAATTTATATAAAAGGCTTTCAAAAAGATCTTTGCAGAAAACTGCCATGGTTAAACTATTTAGTTATGCAGATTATTAGAATTAATTTATATGCCTCGAAATAACTGTTACTACTATTTTCATTTTTTCTTAAGTTGAGAGGCACACTGTCCTAGAGATGAGTTTCAGCAGAGGCTTTGCTTGAGGATACAAAATGAAAATTAATGTACTACAAAGAGTTTTAAGTCAGAAATTCAAAGATGTTTTTCTATGTCAAGCTTCTGTGTAGTAGGGTTTTTACTATTTATGTATTTGATATTCAGGGCAATTGAACATGCTTTCTCTGGAAATTATTTAGATAGAATATTTAATTTTCAATTGGAATTTTTAGCTTGCTTTTGTCTCCGATCTTATTGTATTATGAAGAAAAGGTAAAAAGCCTGAGGTAGGGGTGTTTCTTACTGATGTTGCCGACATAGGTTAAATTCCACATTGTCAGTAAATTAACTTTGATCTGGTGCATTTGAAGACATCTTTTTCTAGTAAGAATTACACAAGTACTAAAACGTAGTCTCCTTGAAGTGTGAGAGAAACTATTGAATATTTTTGTTTATGCCCTTCCTTAGAAGATGTGATAACAGACTGAGGGAAAATGGAAGTGATTGTTATTATGCAAATATAGTTCACTTTTTCTAATGGCTAGAGGGCACAGCGTAGCGGCACTGATTACACTTAAAGCTTCAATTTCCAATCTGTGGTTCTCTGTTATTGATGGCCATGGGAAATAAAAAGATAGTATTTGTAGTCGTTGAGAGTGCAAGGTGTGTTATTGTCCATGGTGCCCAGCTTGCTTAAAATTCCGGAAGCAAAAAAAATTGGGAGCACTGTCCAGTGAGATTCATCATAACTCTTGCTCTTACGCTGACTTTCCTCCTTAGATATCTTTTAGGGGTGTTTCTAGCTTATAAACCCAGTCTTCAGGCTCACATAGCACTTGAGGCAATTACATACTGATTAAAAAGTCTGCTGATTTTACAGGATGTTGGGCATATTTGAAATTGCGCTGATTTCACATGAGTTTAAGAACTGTTCCAGTCAGTGACATTCTATAGCTTTGGTAATACTTACTACAAGTAACTCTGAAGTTTATTCTAGCTAGAATGCATTGGACAGCAATATCTTGAAAAAGTTTTCGCTATATTCATGATAGATGTAGTTGTCATCCACATACGGCTTAAGATCCAGCAAGTTCTCATTTAATAAGTATCTCTAATGGCTTCTGCTTTTTGGAGAGATTTTGGTGACACTTGCTTGTTTCTCCTCTTCCCTGTCAGATAAAATGTTTTTGGCTTCGTTTGCATGTGGGCATGAAAAGCAAGAAAACGTTAGTTGTGCAGCTTAGTCCCCAGATACGCTTGGTCATTTGTTACTTGTCCTTAAAAAATGTGTATGATGTTGGTAACACGTAATAAAATTCAGGTCTAGAATACTTCTGAGAGTCCTTGTTTGGTGGTTGGTTTTTTTCAGGTACATTGTATCAGCACTGAATTTACCCCTCGGAAACATGGAGGAGAGAAAGGCGTTCCTTTTAGGATTCAGGTTGACACTTTTAAACAGACTGAAAATGGAGAATATACAGATCATCTGCATTCAGCCAGTTGTCAAATTAAAGTTTTTAAGGTAACAGTAGAAAACAGATCCTTAGTAAGTCTCTTGGAAGCTCTCATAAAGATGGGGGGACATCTTTATGTTGCTGCTTGACTTCTGAGATTAGATTTCAATTATAAAGCCATTTTCTGCCTACTTTCTTGTTCATGTAACTGTTCATTTTTAGCCAAAAGGAGCAGACAGGAAACAGAAAACAGACAGAGAAAAGATGGAAAAGCGAACTGCACATGAAAAAGAAAAGTATCAGCCTTCATATGACACCACAGTTCTTACAGAGGTAAGAAAATAGAATTGCATGTGATGACTGAGGAGAAAATACATAGATACAGCATATAACTTAGCTGCAGTCTTGGAAGGGTTGGGGAAGAATTAATTCTACACAAAGTTAAGCTTTTTATTTGGCAAACTAGTCCAGTGAACAGCAACATTAAATTTTAAGATTTTGTTTAGTAAACTTTCATTTAGATACTTGATAGATGTTTGTATTAAGACAGACTAAGATGGAACACTGTTTGACTGACTGTACTGAACGCTAGAGCAAGTCTTTCGGTACAGATCTAAATGAAAAGCCAAAAAAAAAAAAAAAAAA
>VZSF01004942.1:612446-686909 GCA_013398295.1 Chionis minor
CCCCCATGCTCTCTTCTCTTTCTGTTGTATAAGTACTTCATTGAAAGATTATTACTTCTAGGAAGAATAGAAAAAGGTATTTTTAAAATATATGGCAAATCCTTTGTCCAGAATAGGACAAACTGTAACCAGATGATGCCTGAAAGTTATCTAAACTCTTATTACCTTAACGATCTCTTGGAAAATGAGGGTTCTATGGATGGGAACGTTACCTTAATTGTAGTGAAGAACGATTGAGGTAGGACAGATAGTACTGGATTTCTAATGCCTGTCACAAAGGACACAAAGGAGAGTGTGTGTGTGTTTATTTGTCTTCACTTCTTGCTTGGGACGAAGGATGATCCACAGACTTCCTTTGGAATAACAGCTATGTACGGCTTTCCAGTTCTCTTTAATTGTGCAGCTGACTATTTCTGTTTTGCATTTGCCCTTAACAAAATTCTATCTTGAGATCGTTTGGTCAGTTCGTGGAGACCATTTTGAATTTTATTCCTGTAGATGAAATGCTTTCGGGCCTCGCTAATTTGGTATCGTTAGCAGATTTAACACATAACCCGTTCCATCATGACAGTGATTTTTATAATTAGGAAAAGTATTAGAGATCACTAAGCCCATAAAAAATGCTGTGGAACGCTACTTTTGCTGGATTCGTAGTGAAACCTCGGTAATCGCTAGATGCATTAAGTGCTATTTCTAACTATGTAAGTCGAGTCTGCAACTCGTTTGCTTGATCGAGGAAAGGAATGTCTGCTCTACAGCTTGGAAGGTCGACCCATCAGCCGCCTTCTTTTGTCACCAGACAGGCTTGTTCTTGTGGGCTTTGTAAGCGTGGACAGGGGATGATGCGTTTTTCTACTTAGAGCAGTTCTGTCCTTGCACATCTGTCCCAAATGTGGCCATCGGAAGGTTCGGCTGTTACCAGACTTAACCTCATGTGCAGATCAGACGTACCGTAGCACAGTACAGCCATCACCGAGGGACTCAGACACAAAAACTAAAGACCGACTTTTAAGTGTGAGAATTGACGCTGGTTTACGCATTACATCTTCATGTATGATGGATCTTGTACTTCACCTGTCCTGGGAACTGCGGCTCCATTACAGAAGGAAAACAGGATTGTTTGAAGTGTATTTTTCACGATGAAGTTAAGAGTGGTGGCTGTTACTTAGCCAGTGCAGCTTCCTAGATGCCCAGAAACAGTTTTTGTTGTCTTTTATTGAATTCCAGAAATTTAGGTTGATCCAGTCTCTAGTTCTCTTCCTTTTTAAAGCTGGGTATTGTTAGCTTCCTCCTTCACCTGACCTATTACATAGACTGTCTTTTTTGTTCCTGGCTTTTTGCATCTCGTTTTGTATGTTGGGCTTTTTATTTTGCCCCTCCAAGATTCTGGTGTTCTATTTGCTGGATATTTCTAATTTTGTTTCTTCTTTTTTTCCCCCCCCCCCCCCATATGATTTCTTTCAGCCTCGCCACAATCCGATTTGGACAGATTGGTTTCTGTGCTTCTTTCAGGAAACATCGAATCTAATAAATTTTCTTTCCAATTTAATTTGCATGGGATTCTAACACAATACAAAGACTTTGGTGAAGCATCCTTTCTGAATGGTGATACTGCTCTGCTCTTCTCCTATCCTTTCCTAAGAACCAGAGATTTTTTCAAATTACCATCACCCATCTTTTCCTTCTCATTCATTTTCATAAGAATGCTAACCAGATGTGCTTTTCCATCGCTCCTTTTTATTCATCTGATGTTCCAAATCCAGTACATTCACTGCAATTTCTGCAATATTTATCTCAGTATTTTCCAAACAGACAGATGCATAGTTAACTACTTGTTAAGACTCTCGTGCTATGGAGCACCAGTATTTTTTCTGTAGAGATAAAAGGCTATAAACTTAACACCGCCTTCTGGACCTCAGAGTGGATCTTTATGTACAGGTGACCTTTATCCAGGGGCCATTTTATGAAGGAGGCACTTTATTTTTTCCTCTGTTCCAAATATATAGAAGCTAGAGGTTATCTAAGGAAGAAGAGGAAAAAAACCCACCAGAATCTTTCCCCTGCTTAGAATTTGAAAAAGCAGGCAAATTTGCATTGTGATAGTTAGGCCTTTGCACATTTTTCTGTCTGCAGTATCTTGGTTGATTTTTGTATTAATACATATATGTCACAAGCAGAATATATAAAGCTACAATTTGATTAAACTTGATCAAATGTTCTTTTTTTTGCACATAGTGATGATTATAGGGCACATGGAAGTTAGAAAACTTTCAGAGCTTGAAATAAATTGGAACATAAGGTTTCAGATGTGAAAGATTGGTGCAGAACTTAAATATTCTCTTTAAGTGACTTAAATTTAGAATATAAAGCCTTCTAGAGTGTATGAGAAAGCGGAGCTACAGCTGAACTAATTTAATAACATAAGGATACAGTATTTCTTCAGTTTGTTTCTCCATACATCTGTACTTTGCATGGCAGTATCAGTAGCAACGTGGGTGACTTCACATTTTTGGGAATAACTTCTGCATTCAGAACAATTAAGCATATATGAGAAAAAGTTTTTTGCTTTTGCCAACAACAACTGCGGTTGAACCTTGTATTTTATAGGTTCCTTGAAAAAGCTCTGTCCCACGTATAATAAAATTACTGCTCTGTTCTCCAAAGATGATGCTATGTGCTCAAGTATTATAAGTCTAATTTGGAGAACACTTTGTTTTCATGCTGATTTGGTATTTGAATGTAGTACGGAGTTCTTTGCCAAAGTTTAGTTGTACTCTCCTGTAAAGCGTGAGTTTGGGTAGATTAGAAGTAGGAAGGGAAAGGATGTTAAACAGTGGCTTGGAATAACTTGAGTTTTTGCAATTCTTGAGATATTAGGAACATTCTGAATTTAAATGCTACATATCCTGAGTTGAAAAGTCATACTTAGATTTCCTGTCTTCTTTTTTAACTCAGTGAAACCATTGGTCAGCGCCTCAGAACTTCATTCCTGTCCTATGCAGAAGAATGTTAAAGATGTGAAAACAAAGTAATTTAATCAGTGGTTAGAAATAAAGGCCTAATTTCCAGTGTACAGTTGCATGGGTAGTGTTATATCAGTGTGGAGGGCAGTTAGTCTTGAAACTTCAACGTCTTTGAAAATTTGCCAGTTTATATTAATTGTTCATTACAGGTAAAGTTATAATGCCAGTCGTTCTCTGTTCAGCGATGGTTTTTTATGGAGCTGAATGCTCCCTTGTGACAATAGTGACGCTTTTCTTTTTAAGTTTAAGTCCAGTGGCCAGGGACGTCTGTATTAGTATCATTAGCTTGCCCAATGTCCTTTGGTTAACTCAGTTTTGGGCTTAAGGATACAGGAAATACCCTGATCGATCAGACCACGAGTCTGTAGAATCCAGTGCTCCGTCCCTGGCAGTGGCAACTGCAGATGCCGTTTCAGGAAATGCCGCAGCAGGGATGCCTTGCCACTTTCTGGCATCTGTTCCCCTTTTTAAACCCCCCGGTGTCCAGAATCCAGAATTTTTGCGTTAGAAAGCACATCCCTGCTTCGTCTTTTTAGCGTTAGTGGATTTAATGCCAAGGAATTTGTCTAATCCGTTTTCTGAACATAAAGGGTGTGTGAAGTAAGGGACAGTTGTGGCTGTGAGTGATACTGAAAGCATAAGCAGATCAGGTTAATTGCCAGAAGACACTTGAAGAATAGAGGCTATAGTTTGTTTTTTTTTGTTTATGCTTGGCTTCTTTGTTCCTGAACGTTTCAGAATTCTCTCAGTGCTCAGATACTCATTTTTCCCTCCACAACCTATAAGACAAAAGAAAGGAGAACCAAGCCAGTGGGCATGCTGTAGTAGTATTTTAATTACTTCTAGTAGTTTTTTGGGGGTTTTTTATCAGCCGATTCAGTCTCGGTGGATCATGAGTAACATTTTTACTGGAAGAGGACACAAGGTAGGAAAGTGTGTTATAGGAGAAGCAAGGCTACTTGCTTTGGATTGGGATTTTCTTTTTCAGAACATTGCAAATGTGTGTTTTCCTGCGTTTAAACTCAAAGAGTTTTGTTGTGAACAACTTGAGCTGGGTTTGAAGAACAGAAACTGCAGCGCATGCATTGGGAATGGCTCAAAAGCTGTTCTGACACCAGTGCATTCCCTGCCCCTGAATTTTAATACATGTTGAACAGAACCTTGTAATGGAATAATGGCTGAGGATGTACAGCTTGCATCTGTGTGTCCAGCTGAATACCTTCCATTAAAATTTAGGGAGAGAATGTCAGAAAATTAATTAAAGAAAATCAATTACTCTTTCAAAATATTTCAGAAGATGAAGTTAACATTATTATGTTGAACTTTTATTTTAAAATTAAGGTTTTGGGACCATATAATTAGGGAACGAAGGCCTATTTGAACTACCTGTTGTAATGTAACATCTTTGGGATTAATGTTAAAATGAGCTTGTGAAGCAACAGACAGGAATATCCAGAATAGTAGGAATAGCGGGTAATAGCAGGTGATAGAAGAGAATGCTTTGTGTGGATGGCACTGTTTGTAGTCTAAAGGGGCGGCTTTGACCTTGTCATGAAAGGCAGCGTGTACACGGGTGGCTAGCAAAAATACTGATCAGAATCAAATCTCAGACAGCAAAGAACTTCCTAATTTTTAAGCTACTGGCATGCAAGATTACTTTTTTTAAGTTGTACGCGCCATGCTGGGGAACTTGCCATCTTACTCTGAGGAGCGAAGACTGGGGTCCAGCAGAGAGATGTTGTTTGCTGTTTTACAGAAGGTTGCAGCTGGTATTGTGCTCATTTACTGTTTCCCCCAGATGGTGAAAGGGTCTTTCAACACAAAAATTGTTGAAAGAAGTTTCCATTAGTATTAGGTCATACTTGTGTTCTCCTCCCTCCTCTTCTCCCCTGCAAGGCTATAACATAACTCTGGAAATTTCCTTACAGGGTATTTAGCTGATGCATGATAAGTATATCAGAAATCTTTGTTGTTTTAACAAGCACGGTCTTAGCTTACTTTTTCTTGAGCAACTTGCTTGTTTTAATCCTGTCCGTTTGTCTTCGAACATACCAAAATCCGGGGTTTTTTTTTATTTTTCTTTAACATACTGAATTTGCAGTGGTATATGAAACACTACAAGCTAGTCTCGTTTTGAAGGGCTTTTATCACGGTGGTTTAAAAAATATCCGAAAAAGACTGACTAGATTGGACAGCTGGCTCATAATATACTTCTAATGACTTAAATCTGTGTATAAAAATCACAGTTTACCACGCAGTTGAGAACGCAGTACATGTACGCATCATTTTAATCCTGCAATAAATTAATAAAAACTCTCAATTCACGAAATTCCCACTGAAAATTCCATTTGTATGTAATTGCTGTCAGGGCAGATACATTAAATTTATCCACAAGGTGAAATCTAGTTTCATAGTTTTCCTTGCTGTTGCTGAACACTTATTGTCAAGTCATGAAACACGCAGTTTAAAAAGCTCCTTCATCCCTTTTAGGACGAGAGAAGTTTTTTCAGCAGCTGGCTTGGGGTTGGTTGGTTGGGTTGTTTTAAAACTGAGTAAGTTGTACAGGTTTTTTGTTGGTTCCACCACTTATACCTTTGCTTTGTTAACAGAAGACAGTATAAATAGGAATCTTCTTGAAAGAACAAAATAAAAGTGATTTTTACCTGGAATATCTGCATGTAATGTGTGGGATGGAGGGAAACTTTACTTGGAATTACAAATCAGATTTCTCTGTGGAAAAAAAACCTGGCTTCAAATGAAAGAACTGTGCATCAGAGTAAAAAAAGTACTGTTAAGAGAAATTTAAGTTTTCATTCTTTATCTTCAGTGTTCGCCATGGCCTGATACTCCTACAACGTTTGTAAACAACAGTCCGACTCCTGCTCCAACTTTTACCTCTGCTCAACATAATACCTACAGTGTCCCAGACAGGTAGGTTTCTTTTCTGTATCCAAATCAAAGGTAACACTTCAAAATCAATCTTATTCAAAAGTGGGTTTTGAGTAAATCTAGGAGCTTGCAACTGTTTTCTGGTTCCACTGGGGAATGAGATGGGTTTTTTTTGACCCGTATATTTATTTTGGAGTTTGACACTTGCATCGTGTAGTTCAATTATAACATAATTACTTCTTCTTCAGCTTCAGCAGTTTTCTGTCTCACTATACATTGTTGGAAACTTCTCCTCTTGTCCTTTGCCATATAGCAAATACTTTTAACTATGCTAATTTAATCCTTGTCTATGGAAATGATTTAGCTTTTTTCAGTAAGAACAGTCTTTGTTCCCCTCATACATGGTTAATACCGTTTGCAAGAAGAAAACCCAGCAATAATCTTTACAAGCTTTTCCACAGAAATTGTATTAGTAAAAATGTGTTATATTGAGGCATTAATTTAACTACTGCCTTGGGCACTCTTTAGGACAGCCAGGTGGCCGTATGACCTCCCACGAGTGTTGGTAAAGCTGCTTCTCCAATTGATAAGGAATACCCAGGAACCAGATGACTTGTATATAGAAGTGTGACGATCTTTCTCTTAAGTCTAACTGCAGTTTCCCTCTCTGCAGCATTTAATTTGGCTTTCAGCAGCGTTTTTTATTATTTTGGGAATTTCAGGTTGCTTTTCAGTAATGCTTGAATATTTTGCCTAATGAAATTCTAGTAATGCTTCATTTTGTTTTTCTTTTAAATCTGCAGCAATTCTTCTTCCCCAAATCATCAAGGAGATGGAACCTCTCAAGGGTCTGGAGATGTGAGTATATGGCTATATTTGTCAGAACATTTGATTTATAAATACCTTGATATTAATAGGTACTGAGGAAATGTTTAAGTGAGGGAGGTTTTTCAATGGCTTTGGATTTTTTTTTTTAATATCCAGATTTTCATATCCAATCTTGTTTCTTACAGCAGCTTCATCCTTCAGCCACAATCCAGGAAACTCAGCAGTGGTTGCTCAAGCATAGGTTCTCTACCTATACAAGGCTTTTTTCAAATTTCTCAGGTACCTCTAGTTTACTTTTTTATTTAAACTATTCCTTTGTGTTAGCGAGCAAGTTTTGGGTGGGAAAATAATTCTCTAAAAAGAATATGGCATCAATATGTATTGTAATTTACTATTTTGCTTATTAAATGTTCGGTTTGCATTGGAAGGCTTTTTTTCCTAGTTGCATTTTGCACAAACTCGCCCTAAAACCCAAAAGTGCAGATAGGTTCTTTTTTCCTGATGATAGTTCACAAAATCATTTCAACCTTGATAAGTCCTTTGAGAAAAATGGGTGAATGTGGTGACTCCGGCCAGCAGGACTGGCTACTTTGCTGTGCTCTTTCCTAATGGCAGCCAGTGTGGAATGATCTCAAAGTGCAAGAAATTGCTAACATCTGAGCCACGTTAGATCTTTTCCTAGGAGTTAGATTTAATTGTAGCATATGAAGCTTTCATCCTTCCAAACGCTGAAGCTGCCAGCAGTTCTCTTATTCAAAGAAATGGCAAATTATTTTTTGCATTGAACTCTGCTTTGATGCCGTGCAACAGGAGAACACATTGAGCTAGATGTATTTGTCAGGGTCGGTGTTTTTTTTTCATTTCAGCAGAATGTCCAGTTGCTCTTTCTCAAATGTGTGTCTGTGTAACTTCCGCTGTATGTATGGAAGCAAGAAATGGCAATTGATGCACTCCCTGGGGCTCTGTTTTGCTGTTTGCTCCTTCACTCCTCCACGTAATTGTGCCGAGTCGGATGACACAGTACACACCATGAGTAAAATTTCCTCTCGGTTTTCTTTGGTGACACGTGATGAGGAGAGTCTGATGAATAGAATCACAGAATGTTAGTGGTTGGAAGGAACCTCCGGAGATCATCTGGTCCAGCCCCCCTGCCAGAGCAGGTCCACCTAGAGCAGGTTGCATAGGGTGGTGTCCAGGTGGGTTTGGAATGTCTCCAGAGTGCGAGACTCCACCACTTCTCTGGGCAGCCTGTTCCAGGGCTCTGCCACCCTCAAAGAAGTTCCTCCTCAAGTACCAGCGTATGGTCTCTGGTCCTGCCGCTGCTACTGGGAGCCTTTGCAGGCAAAACAGCCTTGCCTTGTGCAATTTTTACTTAATCTTTTTGACACCATAGTACAACTATTGTGTTTAATTAACACAACTTCTGATCACTGGTTTTGGTATTGGGAAAAAAAGTAAAAAAGAAAAAAAGAATGCAATCAGACATTTAAATAAAGAGCTTTACTTTCCCAGGCTCAACTTCAGTCAAACACTTCTCTCCCATCCTCATGTCAAATTCTCTTATTTTCACTGCAGTTACAGCCAGTCTTTCCCAATTCCTTCTGTGCAGAGGCAGGCAATGCAGGAGGGGTTGTGCGTGTGATGGTTTCTGCCTGCTGCTCCATGCCTATTGTGGTTTTTTCTGGGAATTTCTACTTCTTACTGGCTTTCTTCTACTTTGTTGCTGGTCAGCAGTGGCTGCAGTCCCTTGATGGTGTCCTTGCCCTGGCACCTCACACCGGAATAACTCCTGCTCTCTGCCTCTTAGCTTAGCTCGTGCTTCTGCCAGATTTCCCTTTGTACCAGGCATCTTCCCTGGTCAAGACCGTGTTCGGTCAAGTCTGAAAGTACAGATTCTCCAGTGTGACACTCTTGAAATCTGTAAGACTCAAAAGCTTTGTCTGTTCTGTGGCTAATTAATTCCATTTGCTGCTGCTACCTGATGTTTTCCGCATAAAATCCATGCTGTTTTCTGCTAGGATATACAGGTTCTGAGAAATAAGCTCACATTTAGCCTTTCTGAACAAGCTGTGAGGGTGTCATCCAACCCTGAGGAAGGAAGTTCTGCAATGTCACTAATGAGTGAGACAGTGTTTTGCAGAATCTTCCTCAGCAAACCATATGGTGTTGATAAAAAATATTTATATGTATAGTTCTGGTGGCATTAATATGGGCAGCAATAACTAAAATTTTGTTAACTACTGATAACAATAATACAGCAGTATAATAAAAAGAACTAAAACTTTGAGGTCCCAAGGGTCCATGATGTTCTCCTATGCACAGGCAGTATGACTTCTCCAAATAAAAACCGACCAGGCCTTGAGATGGTGGTGAGGCCTCTGGAAAAACTGCAGCTTTTGGCATGTAAGAATATGATTTCTTGGAGGAAAAAACCCCACAAATTAACATATATAATGTGTAAGAACCACACGGCACTACTAGCTATCTCAGCAATATACATTGGTGCTGTCCTGGGTTTCCCTCCTCCGTGTGGCTCAGTGCACTTTCAAAGCAACCTGTTCCGGTGCCGTAGCGAGCGATACCACCACGAGCTTCCCCGGAACCAACAGCACTCACCAGCTCATCAAGACAGACGCACTGAGGCTCCTTACTTAATCAGGGATGTGATGATTTTATTTTAAATACGGCAGACCTAATGGAAAAGCAGAGTATTGTACAGTCAACCCTTGCAGTATTGGAAATTGACTGTTTATTCTTCCGCTGCTGGTTCGTTTTTGATCTGCGCATCATGTATTCTGATTGCTGAGCTTTCTCAGTAAACTTCAGTATCAAATTTCTGACAGAGACCCTTGGAAAACTTTTAAAGCGGTTCTTCTTTTTCATTATTGTCTTAAATATGTTTATAGAAGTCAAATACCTGCTGGCTGATAGATTTTCTTTGAAGCAAGAGGTGTAGTGTAGCTTTTAATTACACTTCAGGTGTGGCTGGTTTTTTTTATGATAGTACTCAGGAAGTATGATGCCAAATTATTTTTTCTGGCTTTTACCTGTACATTCCTAGATCGTCTGTGGAGTATTTTCATGAATAAAGATTATCTTTTTTTATTCTTTTATTTTTTTTCCCCGCTCATTGAGCTATTTTTCAGACCGTTGTTTTCTTTGTTGACACCCATGCTGCTTCTAAAAAGTACGCTTCCTTCCATTTTGTGTTTAGATCTGCTTAGCATCTTTTATTGAAGCTTCATTTTCTAAAGTAAATGTTCTGGGAAGCGGAACACTTATTCCCGGGATCATTTAAAAAAAAAAAAAATCCACCTGCTTTGGGGTGGAAGTGCCTCACAACCTGGATTCACCCCGTAGGCTGCCGGTGTACGGATTTGACCATGCTGATTGAGTTACACCAGCCGTCCGCGGTATCTTTGCTGAACGAGTGCATTGTAATGACTTAAGTTCAATAACTTAACAAAGTGTTGTAACTTAAGGCTATGGTGTATTAGTTGAATGCCTGGGCTGATTCATTGAGGGAGAAATCATCATGTATCTTTGCTTTGTGTTTTGCGTGTGTTTAAAGTACACTAACCCGGGTGTTGTTAAAACTTTTGAGTCATTTAAGCCCTTGTCTGGATGTAGAACAGCCATCTGTCTCTCCAGGAATTGTGCGCCTTGCAGACTTTGTACTTTTTGGAAGATGGAAACACCCTCAAGTGAAACTAACCCCCTTTCGAAAACGGGTCATTTTTCTTAGTGCCTATTCTAAGTTTCACTTGCTCGTTTATGTTTGCAGGATTCCACTTTTTATAGTGGTGGAGTTTGTTATTCTTAGCTTCAATGAACATACAGTTTATTTTTAAAAGTATGGACGTTCTAAAATAATCTTGGCAAAATCCTCCTGTGTTCCTGCAGGTGCTGATTTATTAAAGCTGACAAGAGAAGATCTGGTACAAATCTGTGGTCCAGCCGATGGAATTCGGCTATATAATGCACTGAAATCCAGGTACGCTGTTGAACATGAGGCCGAGCGGGTTCTGTCCCGTCATTTGCTAGAAGCTGCTGTCCTTAGAATTGGGGGATCTGGGAAGTCAGTGTCAGGATGGGCCGGGATGCCTGTGAGAGCACGTTTAAAACGAGCCTCCTGCATATGACGCCTTCAGGGCAGGATGAGAAGCACTGAGGAGTTCAAAGGGAGGCGTCAGACTGGTACCAGTGCCGTTGGTGCATGGCCTCTTCCTTGAAAACAGATGGATTCGTTGCCAAGACGCAAAACTTCTTTAGGGGAGCGACGAACCGCCCCAAGGCCTTTTGAGGCTGCAAGGATTGCGCGCCAGCACCGGCGGCATCCCAGCTGCTGTGTCCCATTCTCACTGAAATGGGTGTTTGTTACCACTGACCTTTAGAAAAATTGCCATTGTTACTCAGTAGTTTTGTTCCGGGATTCCAACAAGCAGCGTCTTCATGAACTCAGCATTGATTGAAATTCTGTTTAAAATGAGGTAGCATCTGAGAGACCACTTATCGTTCTATTCTTTTTTCTTGGTCAGTGAGAGAGAACGTTTCAAGTCTGTACTGTGAGGGCACAACAAATCTACACTGTTAGTGTATTTCCAGGGCACGTAACCTTTTTCTCTGACGCGTGGTTTGTTTGAATTGCAGGTCTGTTAGGCCCCGTTTAACAATCTATGTCTGTCAGGAGCCATTACGGAGCATACAATTGGAAAGGCAAGATGCAGGCAATGGCGACAGCAGCAACGGTGCAATATACGGTAGGGTGCATAGGGGGGGTCTCTTAACATACCATTTCTGTGTCTTAAAAAGCCTAAAAAAAGACAGATGGGAAGACAAAAAGAACAGCAAAGAGGCGGAATTTCTGTTTCTGGTGTACAGAGAAACCATAAAAAGTTGCATTCACAACAGTGTGGCTGTTTTAACACTGCATGGGATGAACAGAACCTTAAAACCTCTCAAGGTTCAATAATTGATTTCCTCCCGCTCCCCAGTCCATTGATAAAACTAACTGTAGTTACATGGTAATTAATTAAGGGGCTCTCAAATTAGTTGTGCCATGTTGTTACAGGCAAGGTGTTAAACCAGATAAATGTAGGGGCGTGTAAAAGCTGCGTGCAAATAAAACACTTAATTCTCTCCCGTTTTCAGTTAGGTTTTGCTGTCATTTCCTCTGCAGCTGAACTAGAACTTGTAGAGCTTGAATGGAAAAATACCGAAGCGGTGTATGGGCTCATGATTTTAGTATGATTTTCCTGAGAGATGGCTGTTGTTTCAACACAGATGGCAACTTAATATTTAATCGTAAATTCATGTCAGTTGTACAATTAAGAGAACGGAGCTATTTGAAATGATTCTTTTCTTGCTCTTGGCTTTGAATGAAGAGACCTACCTCCCTCCCTCCCCAACCAACCGAAATCTGTATAGGCTGCCGCTGTAATAGTGGTTGTGCGTTTTCCATGAAGGAATTGAGGTGGACAAGGATCTGTAAATAGGATACTGTCTCTGTGAAATAAATATTTTCTCTCTGGCTATCTTCAGTCTTTGGTTTTAGGACAAAGAATGTGCAAACGTGGAGCTTCCAAAGGCTTCTGGCACTATTAGGTAAAGCTGTAGCGTTATAAGTACAGCATCAAACCGAACAGCTACTTTGTCTTACTGTTCTGTGTGTTTGTGGTGGTGTATTTCCCTCCTGCCACCCTTCAGCTCTGAGATAATCATAATTCAGTCAGACATTTGAAAAAGGCTTTCTCCCCCCCCCCCCCCCCCCCCCCCCCCCCCCCCCAAAAAAAAAAAAAAGCTACAGCTCTGTTTAAAGCAACAGGGTAGCAGTGTAAGTCAGGTGTGTTCCCACTTCTTTTGTGATGGTCCAGAACTACTTCTGAAGTCATCTTCAGGTGACTCCCTAAAGATCCATTGAAGTCTGTTTGACATGACTGTGCCTTTTTGTGCAGGATACAGGAAAAAATGTGGAAGTTGCCTTCAGTCTCAGAGCAAACGGAAGCTTCCCCTTGTCAGAGAGGTGCACCTATGACTTTACCTCAAAAGAAAAGTCATGGCAGCTCATGCTTCTTAGGGAGAACAAGGGGAGAGTAAAGGTTTCCAGCTTTTAAAATTTTTTAAAGCCAGGGTATAAACAAATTCCGATTTTTTTTTTTTTTTCATGTACCTACTTGTTATCAATTAATACCATGCTTATTTAAAGAATTTTTTTTCTTCTAGTTTATCATGCAATCTACTTAGAAGAAATGGCAGCCTCCGAAGTCACACGCAAGCTTGCTTTGGCATTTAATATTCCTTTACAGCAGATCAACCAGGTTTACAGACAGGGTCCCACAGGTATCCACATTCTTGTTAGTGATCAGGTATGGAAACTTTATTTTCTTGACAAATTTTATTTATGAATCAAATAGAATGGATGATTTTCTCATGCTTGCTTCAGTACTTTTTTTCCTGTTTTGGTAATGGAACCTAGTACTTTCTGATATTTGGAATATTTTTTTCCTTTACAATAAAACCAGCAGAATGATCTTTAAATGTCACTCTTCCTCTACCTGAACAAATTAATTATGAGAAGAGAAAAACAGCTAATCTATATAGTTCTGAGGCGCTGCAGTAATTAGTTGGTATGTTGTTTATTTTGAACATGCCCAAAGGCAGGGAGTGCTTAAATACTGTTGACCGAAGCTTATTCCGGCATCTGCTACCCATATTTAGAGTTCCAAAAACACAGCCAGCAGTAAGAGGCTCCCAACTGGTTGTCACATGATTAACAAGTGGTATTTTGACGGTGATGTATTTAAATTTAATTTGGTATATGCTTGTCACCTTTGAACACTTGCTGAAGAAAATCAAAATACGCAGTTTCTTACAAAAGGCTGTTTAATATCTGATGTATTTGTTTCTGGTGTCGGTCGTACTCGGGAGGGTTTCAAAACATTTTTCTTTTTTGTAGATGGTTCAAAACTTTCAAGATGAGAGTTGTTTCTTATTCACCATGATAAAAGGTACAGTTTCTTTTCGGACAGTTAAAAACATAATTGTTTGTTCTGCCAAGAAGAATTCCTTAAAGCAGAATACTATTCTAGTAAAACTTCCCCAAGGAAAGAGTAATGGCAGTTCCAGTGAAGGCTGACAGGCAAAAAAACCCAGTATCTCCATAGAGCAGTGGCAGGAAGGATCCAGGAGTTCCTCCTCTCAGCCAGACTTTTCAGGCTCCGTGTAGCACCTCCGTCTTTTCTCCAAACTTCCCGTTCAGAGCCAGCGCAGCACTGGTGCAAATTCTATCTATGGAAACTGTCGAAACTTTATAAACCATTTCTAACTGGGTCTTCGATCCTAACATTTTTGCTTTGGCCCAAGGAAGAGGTTTTTAAAAGCGATGTGGCTGCTGCGGGTGAGCTGTGTTTCTGAAGTCTGCTTCATTTTATCAGCATCCTCACTTGAATTGTTCTGTGCAGCATAAAATTTATTCAACGTGGTTAGTGGTTAACTGTTAGAGACCTCTTGGTCTCGGTTGTTAAGCCTTTTGTTGGTATTGCTGGTTTCTAAGTGTAAAATCCACAGGTGGTGGTTGGTTTGTTTTTTTTTTTTTTAAACTATTTCCTTTGGCTTTCTAGTTTTAAGGCTGAGCATCACCAAATAGATGATGAAAAACATAATCCTAAGGATTTAGATTGGTCGTGCAGCGGTTAGTTTCTATGGTATTAACTGCCACTGTTAAAATGAGGTGGTTTTAATGCATAGTAGGGAGAGTTCAGAAATAGCTGCAAACCAGAGAGATTTTCAAAAGCTTGTTATTCTTCAGGCGTTCAGTCTGAGTAGCAGGTTACTGGCATTTCATGTTTCCAGCTTACTATTTTGTAGTAGTAATGCCCCACTCCTACACAGTCAAAATCCAAGTCCATGTTTTGGTGCGTTGCCTCGCTGTATTTACGGTCCTCTTCATGAAAGACGCTTTCTTTCTTTTTTTCAGCTGAAAATGGTGAAGGCTTCCATATAATTTTGAAGTGACGTCACACGATTGCTCGACTGATACTCCCAACGCAGAATGCAGTCCTGCCTAAAGCTTAGGAAGATCATCCAAAACCTTAGGATCTAACTTTACTGTATAAGATGTTTCATATTGAAAACACAAAATGACCTTTCTAATGAGCTGTTTGATAGATGAACTTTATCACTGCCATAGCTAAGTGTCCTCATGAGAGGTATAATGCCATGACAGCTGACGTACAGGCATGGGAGACAATGTAAGCAAAGGTGCTTGCCCTTTACTGAAATAAGGCAAATTATGGCCAGTAGATACAGTTTCTAGAAGCGCAGCGCTGTCGCTTTTCTATTCTCTGTATCCAGTTGGAGATGAATGTAAACTTATTTTGGGGCATTTACCTTTCTGTGCCAGTTTGTCTATTACTTGCTTGTACCTTACGCTGGTTTTATTTTTTGATGTTAGCAGAGCACATATTAATCCGTGTGGAGATGAGTAGTTTAAGCTGATAGTGATCAGGTTGTCAGGTCTTTCGAGAGTAAAAGCTGTCAAAACAGCTTCCCGTGTAAATTGTGTATAAGAGTGTATGTAAGACATGTAAATGCCAGAACAGGGCTTGGAAGAAGCCCTAGACAGATGCAATATATGCATGCAGCAAACTGCATTATCAAGAGTACCTTATTGGAGGGATTAATATAAATCCTATGGGGTACCAAGTAATTGTGTTTTGCTTTAACAAATTTAATGGAGAATAATTGCCTATGCATCCTTTATGTTTAGTTTCCTAGGTTCTCTGCGGGAGCGCACTGCTGCAGTTTTAACTCTTTCGCTTGTAAAATTGTGGGTTTAAAAATACTAGTGGTGAGAGGGGGATTTTTATGACTTAGGGGAATGACGCTGACGAGGGACGATGACCCACTTGGCGCCACGGGGCTGTTGGAGCAGCTTCCGGCAACATCGAATGAATTGCTCGAGAAACACTAACTACGCACCATTTACGGCTCCTTCCCAGTGGGAAAATGCCTGGCTGTAGTTGCTACTATGGACAACTCGCTCACCTTTTTCTGTTGACCTTTCTTTGCCCTCCGCTCCATACTGTACAACTGTTACAGTGCCTCTTCCATACGACCAAATATTTACTTTTCTTCGAAACTGGCAATGGGCTTTTTTCAATATTTCGGCTATTTCTTGTAAAGCTGTGGCACAGCATTTCCTATGTTAACATGAAGTGTCAACTGGGTAGGTACTTAGAGGGGAAGATTCCAAAAGGGATTAAGTGGCAGCTTCGTAGCTGTCATTTTTTGCCTTTGACAAGTTCCACCTTGGGCTCTGGCTTAAAAGCTTGGGAAAAGTTTGCTTTTTATGCTGCAGTGTTCGATGTAAACAACTACTACAGCATGTAAAAAAGCAAGTTCCATTTTTTTCATTCCCTCTTTTCATAACTGTCTCAAGTGCTTAGCAGCAAAGCTTCTTAAAGCTGTAGCATTTTGAAAATTTAAATTCATCAAAGCTAGAATTCCTTTCCTGTTTTTATTTTTTCTGCACTGAAAGTAAAATTTTATGTACTTAAACATTTCTGCCTATAAGTTGTTCATCTTTGGGTATTGTTTGGTCCTAGTATTTTCTTGAACTGACACTTGCGTCTTTCCAGTTCACACCGTATTCCAATCCAAATGTTTTATAAAAAGTGGAAAAATCCTTGATTGGAAAGTATCCAAATATCTAATTTTAAAGAATATTGAAAGTTGTACAGTAGTTTGTCCAGCTCACTTGAAATTGGAATTAAATTATGGCACCAGCAAATTGCTTTTGTTTTTTAATAAGATGTACACATTTCAATTTAAGTATAATAAATGTTTTTCAATAATTTTGTAAATGTGCTTTTCTTTTTGTTTACTTCCTTTCCCCACCCTTGCACATTAGAGAGAATTCTGTCGTTAAGATTCTATTAACTGCATGACCTACCCTAGTAGTAATGGTAGGTAAAGGTAAATAATGGGAGTGAACCAGCTCTGCGGTTTATCCGGCACCCAATGCACACACTCCTGCTTCTACTGGAGAACTTTTAGTTAAATTGGAAATAATTGAAACAAATTCAAATTTCACATCAGCTGATTGTTTATTTAAGTGTCCTATATCAGAGTAGGTTCCATTTGTTTTTATACACCTTTAATGCGACAGACTTACAAGGTTCATTATGTTCTTAGAAAAAAAAATGAGCCAACAAAAGGCAACGCATCTTGACATACTGGTACCGCTGACTTTCCTGGTACAGTTGAGAATAAAATCTGCTTAAAACTCTCCATTGCAGCAGTAGCTTAATGGAACTCTGAAGTATGATTGTAACAACACTCCTCTGCCACTGCGCAAAACAAGCCCTGCCTGGCTTATTTTGAAGTAGTAAAGAACCCCACCTACTGCACTCTCCTCTCTAATTTATCCTCCACCTTGAGATCTTAATTTACTGTCCCCCTTGTCTGTGTATGTGCGAAGCATGAACACAATCCAGCCGCTGTTGTCCATAAGTGTCTCTTACTGTTCATGCTTCTTTTAAAAAAGTAGCTTAAAATTTGGAGGGGTGGGGAAATTACAGTACTATCCAGTAGTAGCTTCTCCCAACTGCTTTTTAAGCTGGTATTTCTATTCATTTTCAGTAAACACAAAGGCCCTGAACTCTTAAAACATACACACACAATCAGTCTTACACAAAAAAAAGCTTTCTGAACTGTTGAGTAGTTTATCTCAGATAATTGCTTAATATAAAAAAGTTTATCTAACCCTCTAGCACTGAAAACCTAAGGATGAAAGCATGGCCTTAAGAGTTAATACGTAGGTTTTTATTATTATTACCATTCAGTAGTTGACGGCTTCTTAAATAACCCCAATGTGATGAGTTTGGCTTGCTGCAGTTGAAGACCCCAGGTTGGGTTTGCTTGCTGCATCCCTAAACCGGGTGGGACAAGCAGCATTCCTCTCTCCACCCTCCTTCCTGTCAACTGCACCTGGTTTCCATGCTTCATCCACAGAGAAAGCGCAAGTGACACACCCCTCTTCCTAGAGCTGCTGCGCCCTTCCCGTACGGACTGAGGCGGTGGCTGAGGAGAGCCAGGCCGGGCGCCACCGTCGGCGCCGTGTGCGTGGCGGCCAATTCGGGCAGAGCGCACGAGCTCTCCCGCGGTGGATTCCTCAGCCCTTCTCAAGGCCGAAGGCGTTGGGAATACGAGGCGCTTCAGGCCCGGGCAAGCTTTATACTAACGCATAGTTCGAGTGAACCCAGGTTCAAGAGCTTGGAAAGGATATAATTATCTTGAGGTACTATCTTACCTTTTGACCTTACCTATTATGTCCTGTTATGTAATTAAGTATGAAGCTGACTCATGAAAAAGTATAAGCTGTTTTGCCATAAGAGCTCGTGATTACCTTGCTTTTTTTTGGTCAACATCCGCTAAAGCTGATATTTGTCCTTAAAAACCTGGTATTTGATCCGTCATGTATATTACAGAACAGCAGGTTCGGTTCCTCGGTGCGACGGACTGGAGCGCCACCTTAGGTTAGAACTTCACACTGAACTGTGCTTACAAACGCGCATCTGCTTCCAAGTTTAGGGAACTTTCACCAAGTGGCTGCTACGCCCCCACGTTTTACACGGTACTTCTCATGCCGACAGAAGGAAGGAGTTACTAATACAAACCGAAGCATCACCAACTTAATCCACAGCTGCACGTCACGTTAAGGTTTTTACCTGGAAAAAAAATGCTTTTCTTGTCACGAAACTGGATGACCAAACACCACCAATCAGGACTGTCAGGAAACCGACTCCTTCCACTGACTTGCAGTCCCGTTCTTCTCTTCAACAACAACGACGATGAAATTTTCTGTGTGGTTGCACTTACTGTCAGAGAATAATGCAGCATCTGCAGAGCCGCTGTCCGCTCCCTCCGACCGACGGAGGGGGAGTTACCGGAGCAAAGTAAGCATGAACTTTCACGTGAGGTAGATGAGCCTGTGGGTGAAAAAATCTGTGTTAATTATACTGGGAGAGAAAGAAACGTTATAACTAGTACAAAGGAGCAGGGCACCTCAATTAGTGCCAACAAGCCAAGCTCTCGTTAAGGCTGGTTAGTGAAAAACATCTCGTTAAGGCTGGCTAGTGAAAAACAAAGCACCTATAAGCTTGATACCGTCCAAGCTGTCTTCTCCTGACAGCTAATCCTTGTGTCCCACCTGGCTGAGGTGCACTCATGTCTGGGCACTCACCTGCTTGGGATTCCCACTTCCTTCCCAATAAAGCACCGGTCAGCCCAGAGAGCTCCCTGTTGAGAGAGGCACGTGTTCTGCCGCAGGGGAGAGATGGACCCCTGGCTACTGAAGAAAGACTTGTCTCTACCTTGTCTCCTGTATTCCCGGCTTCTCTCATCCTAGAAAGCAGCATGGAATGGACCGGGGCATCTGCCCTCGGTACTCACAACCAGGGATGAGCTTTCCAATTGCAAAAGTGTTTGATGTGAATCCGGGATAGGAAGCTGCAGGCAACTTCAAGTGCAGAGCTCAAACACTGCCCCGCAACGCAGGCGGTCCCTGACCTAATGGGGGAGGAAACGAGCTTGTGGTTGGATTGCAGGGCCCAACGGCCCCACAACCTGTGAACTGACATCTCCCTGCAGACGTTTTGCTGTTGGCTCTGTTTGTTAAGGCATCTTTCAGGAGAGTTCAGGAATGGCACTACACAATCCTAACAACACAGAAGCCGGTATTTGAATAAATACAGAAAACAAGCACTCCTCGTTCCACCAGCAAAAGTGTCGTGAGTTAAAAACACAATTAGACAATTATTACTGCTCATGTAGAAAAGCTACATTTAGTCCCTGGAGATGGGGACCTAACAGAATGATATCCAGGACTGGTTTTCCAGCCTCCCTCGGCTGGTACATCGGCAGGATTCACACAGTCATCTCAGTTACCAGCGGTTCAGGTGTTCCCAGCGGAACAAGTCAGCAAACACCTACTCTAATTCGTTTGATTCCAGCTCGTGTGACTTGCTGACAGTCGTACAGCTCGATTCTCTCCAAGTTGTGGCAGTTCTCCAGGTGTTCCAGAGTCACATCGGTGATGAGAAGACAGTTATCAAGCTCCAGTACCTGCAGCCTCTCGTGACCACACGTACTGTTGCTCAGATGAAGAATCCCATCGTCGGTGATCAATTCACAGTGTGATAAGCTCTAAAAGAGAGAGGCAAACAGTTAGTGACATCACTCTTCAGCCAAAGTCTTCAAACTCCTTCATTCTAGGGGTTAAACAGTGACAGAGAGAGTACAGCTGAAATCCAGAAGAGCAACAAAAGAAGGGCTGTTCTTTATTTTTAACTTTGTTTCAAAATGAGTCCCAAAACACGCCTCACTGGCAAAACTCCTCAGGCCCTTTTGCTCCCCACAAACGTGGGAATTCTGTTCCAATTACACACCTCCATTAGCAATGGGTGCAAATGGCACACGTGCCCTGGCAGAACCAGGAGACAACTTTAAAGGATGATCAAGAACATCCAGGAACAGCTGAGGATCTGCGGACAGGAGTTACTGTTTCACAGCTACCATGGTTTCATACAAACCACCAGGGCCAAGCCTGTGCAAGTCTACGTATATAAAGAACAATCAGACTGGACCGATTTGCCAAAAAATGATTTCAAAAAAACCACAAGTGTTTAGCACCTCAGGCTGTACATACAAGGAGTAATAAACATCTTGTACAGCTGCAGGAGCAGGTCTTTTCTGCAACAGTCAGCATAATAAACTAAAAAATTCTGCTCCTCTTCAACATATTTTTTTTTACTCCCTTGAATTTCAAGAGCATGGAAAAAGTTGCAGCATCTCAGGCAGTAGCACCACATAAAGCAGTTTCCTGGTTCCTTTAGGGAATTCATGACTTTTGGAGAAGCAGCGATGATGACAACAACAGGAAACAGACTTTCCTCTGAGGAGACTTAAAAAACCACTCTTTGTCACCCATGAAATGAATGCTTTCGAGTCTTCTGTGCTAGAAATGTGCAGGATCTATGAACTCCTTGCTCTGGGCTGGTTCCTCGCTTGGTGCTCAGCCCCGTGTCTTGCCTGTAACCTGTGTCTAAGGCTAACAGTGGCTGGGTTTGGAGTAGCCTTTCCTTGCCACAAGTTTTTTTTCAGACAGTAACTGATGAAGAAATCCTTGCAGCCGTCCAAAAATGCTCTTTAACCCAGCACAAGCACTAAATATCGCTCAAAAATACCTCCTGGCAATCATCTGAATCAAACATGTAACCCTTCCTTTCTCCCAGTACATCGCATCTACCTTCTTTTATTTCAGGAAGCCCGAGGACGACCAAGCTTACCCTTATTTTTACCTCATTTTCTTACCTGCTACCAGACACACGGGTTCCGTCCTGCCTTTCAGAACAACTTTCCCCTCAACTTTTTTTTCTCCTTTGCTCATCAGGATGAACAAGTAACCAGAGAAGAGGCGGGGAGGCAAGTCCACAACTCCCCTCCAGGCGGATGGGGAGCCACCCGGACACCTTCCCTTCAGCTCCAGCTGGTCCCATTTTACTTCCTCACCAGGTGGGAGCAGCTGTAAGCAGTGACTCCAAGCAACTAGCACATGCATACGGTCCCCAAAAGTCTACAGAAATTAAGTGCTTGCCACTCTGAACAGTGTTTTGTCTTATGGCATGTTTACATTCTGCAAGTCTATCGACTCTTCGAATACTTAAGTTCTCTCCTACAGCTACTTTCTTTACGTACATGCTCCGAGCCTTCGATTTGGCTCACAGCCTGGAAACAATCAGCAGTTTCAGGGTTAAAGAACATTTATAATAGACCTGCTGTTTCAAGGAAGGACAGGAGGTTACGTGAAGCTGTCAACTAAAGCAGCAGTCTGCTGGCTAATTAAGAGTTTTCCGTCCCAGGAAGTAAAGCAGCTTATAAAATCAGCTTTCCTGGGACGCTGCATTTGGTACTAAAAGGACAATACAGGATGTGCAGCTGAGTTCGCAGAACTTCCTAAAACAAATATGCCAAATGAGACATATTTTGTATTAAATGATTTTTTTCTGACTTTGGAAGCCTGTTAGAAAGTGTTAATAACACGGAACTGATGAAGATAATTACTTGAAGTCTTTAGAGCAAAAAGATATGGTAAAATTAGTTTTTTGTTAATACAAAACACTTTTTTGGTTTTTGTTGATGCTGTGTATAAATCAAATATGGCATGATAAGGTGACTGTCTTCTCATCTCCAGGAATATTTTAAGTATTTCACAGTTTCTCTAATAATCTGAATGCACAAAAGTTAAAACACTTTCACCAGAAATTATTTCTTAAGACCAGTCAGTAATAAAGCATAAGTACTCTGATACTGATGAAGATGTAACAGTTGATTATAATAGACCAATAATATTATTGGTCTAACAGTGCTTTTGCTTATTTCCACTGTCTACTGAGTCTCCAAACACTAAGAAAAGAATTCAAAGCTGATTTCTGCAATTTCAAAAGCTTAAAAGGTTTAAACCGCAAATATACCTAAACATATGCTAAAGCGCAGCCAGACCAGAGTTTACAGAACCATCAATAGTACAAAATTTCGCATTTGAAATATCAAGATCAGTTCACATATGGTATTAGGCACCTGCTAGTCTGTTTTTTCTTTCCCTGTAATGCTCCACCATCACTGTTCACTCACAACCTTTGAGTATGTATCCTTCCTACACACAGGATATATATATATCAACAACAACAACAAAAATCAATTTTTCTGTCTCCCTTCAAAAAGGTGTTATTTTACCAACGCCACACTTGGTGTCTGTGGGCTAACACACAAAGGCCAGCAAACAGGAGCAGGTTCACAAAAACACTTTGAAATTATGAGGTTTTATAGTATCTCTGGTGAGGCACTGGCAGAACTGGAACAGAAGATCTCTTGCAAATACTGGTTACAATTGAGATTACACTACAAAAACACATCTGTTGCAGAAGAACAGAAAGTGTCCCATATAAATGGCACCACGTGTCCTGACAACTCTTGTTTGGCTTAACATAAGAATTATGGTACAGAAATAAGGTCGGACAGTTAATAAGCAAAAATAAAAAACAACACCAACAATTAAAAATATCGAACAAGCTCCTTTTTAGAAACCATCTCTCCTCATGTTGCTACCTTAGTAACACTGAGTAACACTAACTAATCATAACACAAATTAATTAATGAAGCAGCAAACCTTCTGTTAATCCCATCTAAGAACAGATTATAAAGATACTTGTTCTCTCACACAGAACTGAAGTAGTACATGTAACAAATCTCCACTTATGGGATAACCTAGATGACCCTAGATACAGGAGCTCCTATTGTAAGGACAGCCTAGTAATTTTGGAGTACCTTGACTGAAGAACAGCCAAATTGATGTAACCTGGTATTAGTTTTGATGTTCTGAAAGATCTAAGCAACCACCCCCTAGTGAACTATTCTCTGAAATACAGTAAGCAGAGTACCCCACTGAAGGCATCTCAATCCTCTCCAATTACGTTCAAAAGTCTAGGTCAAAAAAACCTTCCATAATTTACTGTGTAAGCGTAGTCCTTGGGAAAAACTGCCTGCATGCAAAATTCATCCCAGAGTGGTAATATTTATCTTCACCGGGTGGTTTTGTTTATTCAACATTTGATGTCAAGTGTCACACTCCCTAAGAAAACCATTAGTAAACACTTGAGAGTATCTATAAAGGATCTGAGTACTGTAAGTTGAACTAAGCAGTCAAATATGAAGTATGTTAACCATGAAATACATGCTTTCTGGTAATATTTTTTTAATCACATAATGCACGCAAATATTCTAGGAGTAATCTGCTTCTTTTAGCATACTTGTGAAACTGGCGTATATTTTGCACAGTATCGTACTACATCAGGAACTTCTTTCAGATCCAGAGTGAACAGCCCGGTTTTGCATTGCAGGAGTTGTGTATGTCTGTGGTTTTGGGGGATGTATTACAGCTCACAAAGAGGTAAACTCACCAGTGCTTGTAGCTTAGGACAGTGTATAGAAAGTTGTATCAATGTGCTGTCAGTTATCTAGAAATGAAAGAAAACAACCAACCATAAGCAAACAGACAGCAGGAGAGTCAACCCTCAAATAAGATAGCTCTTGCTCTACCAGATGAAGGTTATTTCAGGACAACACCCAATCACCTGTAATTCCCTGTATAGAATTTCCCAACAATTATTTTTATTTACTATCAGAAACCCAGCACTATCAGTAAAAAACAAAGCACATCTAACTGAAAGTGATAATGCACTGTATCCTTACACTGGACATTCAATATTCCTTTTCATACTAAATCTCACCAAAACACACTCCTCCAAGTCCATCTTCTCCAGCTCATGGCAATTCTAAAATAAATAAGAAAAACAAAGAGATAAACAAAAGATGAAATAAAACAACATATAGACATAAAAATCATGCAGAGGGCTAGTAATATGGGCTAGCACAGCTTCCAAGAGGAATTTGTAACCTAAATCCCTTCAAGTACTTGATCATCATCAAAGGACAAAGAATAATAAAAAAAAATAATTGAAAATAATCCACAAGCAATACACCACCGCCCTCTCAAACCTCTATATTTCAGCCTTTCTCTAACTAAGCGAAATGTCTCCTTGCCCTGTAAGGTTTGTATCACCATTCACCCATCCCTGCTTCCCTTCTTCCTTTTGGAGTCAACTTCAATTCAAACCTACAGTATTTATAGCCCGTGCACTAAAGTCCATTAATTTGCATACAGATGAATCCAGTTTCTGTGTAGATCAGCTGACACCAAACTAATCTGAAACATGTTTAAGCCCGTGGAACATCTCTCTTCATCATCATATGTTAGAAAGAAGCCTTTAAAACAATTTGTTTTGCTAATGAATGTTGAAAATACTAAAACAGGGTCCACTTTAAGGCTGGGAAAAAGCTCTACTTCACATGTATACAAGCAACTTTCCCAGTATTCTGCAAGACCCCTAGCAAGCTTTTAGAAGTGCTTTCAGTAACTGCTCATGACTAATTTCAAGAAAGGGATGTAACCTTGTGACCTCGCAGCAGACCACTGGGTGCCAGGGCTCAGCCCAAACCCCAACCCGTGTTTTACAGGCACAGGAAGAAATGGTTTAACTTGCAGCTCCCAAAAGCCAGCGCGAGGTGACTACCAAAAGCCCAGGGCTGAATGACTGGAAAACCACTCTAACCACTGCAGCTAGAAACCCCCCTCCTTTCATTCCCACTAAATAGCGGCAGCATAAATGACTCCTGTTCGCAGAGCGTTATTTCTGTGTTCAGATTTCCTAAACCAGCAAGCGTGCAAGTCTAATGCGAAGTCTAACGAATTTGGTAGCATCAATATGCTTACTGCACAGATTTACAGCATCAATCTGGGCACAAGTGCTCATAGTTTATAATGTATAATGTAAGTATTTTTGTAACTTAAAGATATGCTCAGATGAATCTATTCCAGGGCAATTTTTTGGGGTGTAAATATCACAAGGGTATGTGTAATCTTTATCGCGGAAATTTTCCTAGAATACATAACACAAGTTTAGAATTATGTTAAGCATAATAAATTCAATTGAAACATACTAAAAAAAAAGAGGGGAAAAAAAGTGAAAAATGCAACGATAGATGGCAAAATAGATCAAGTTGCAGCTCCAAGTATAATCCAGAAACAAAATCACTTTTTAGTCCCCCCCTCCACTGGATTCTTCCCACTTTATTTTTCTTCTTTTCATATTCCTTCCCAGCAGGACTGTATGAATTCACAGCTGCTCAGCAGCAATGAAAACAAGGCGAGCTCTAACCTTCGGAAATGACTCTTACCCGTGCTAAAAGGGTAAAACCAGCATCAGTAAGATGTGAACATCTTGCAGCTTCCAAAATCCTGGAAAAGTTTTAAATGTTAAAGAAAACATTAACAGAGAGAAAAGCAAATGCATTTGAGATACAAATCTGTCTTCTGCAAGTCAAAGCTCCCAATAGCAAATCTATGTATATGCCTACTTTTCACAGTAGTTTGTAATTAAAAGGTTCTGATCAAGCTTATTAGAATCTTCTGATAGTCACAGAACAGATTAAGTTCAATCTTCAAATCTTCTCAACATTCAGGGGAAAAAAATTATACATAATTATAGGCAGTTTCATCTGCTGTTTCAGTAAGACAGCATAATGCTCAGTTTTCTCAAGTGTTAGCTGAGGAAAGATATGGGAGAATAAATCCCGAGTTAAGGAAAATGCAGATGAAGCCTGCATCTTAAACCTGTTATCTAAACACAGGATGTTGAGAAGCCGCAAAACTGAAAAACTGCTTACTAGAAATGCACTCAGAGCCTCCGCGCGAAGCACAGTGAACCAAGTTACCAGAAAGCAAGGAGCTTAAACTCTCCAAGCCCACAGTAAAACCAATAAACTACACCAACACAACCTCAAAGAAAATAACAGTGTCTTGCAAAGATAAATCTAACACTCTTTTGAGAGGTACTGGGAAGCAGTACTGACTAAAAAAGGTCACGCGTCCCAAGCAGCACCACTAGTACACAGAACAGGCCCCCATCGCGTAACTGGCGTTTTTTGTCGTCATTTTCTTTTCCTTTTTTTTTTTTTTTTCAATCAACACTTTTTACTTTGCAGGCGGAATAAGCATCAAGATGAATAACGGGAAACCAGAGCACTGTGTAATGATGTCCTGCAGCACAAACCAAGCGCAACTCACCACAGCAAAGACTACTTCTATACTGCGGCCACGGGGGAGGAGGCAGGGAAAGATGGACAACAGAACCTCTTGCTGTGGTAACACTTAGAGGTATCTAGATCCTTCCACGGGTTTAGAAGGTCGTTAGAAGCGCTTTCTCTAGACAGAGAGTGCAAAGAGAACAGCCACTCTGGGTGAATCAGAAAAGTACAACCCCACCCCAGGACAGGATGTGGGGCTCTGGCCATGATTTTGCTGTATCGGTCTCTTCCAAGGCAAACGCAAGAGCGTAGCTGAGTTTAGAGGTAAGCAGCCCCACAGGATACATCCTTGAAAACCACTTCCAAAGTGCTAGCCTTCAACAAGGTTCAGAAGTACGATGGAAACTCAAGAACAGCCAACGGGGAGGTACAAGACAGCTACCACCTCCCAAACGGATGGTTGTAACGCCTCTGGATTTTCTTTCCAGACTCACATTGAGGAAGTTTGTGCCCTTCCAGCAAGGGCGGTTAGCAACCTATCATAAAATACTCTCAGCTACTCTGAAAATTACCTACGATAACAAACAGGATGGTGAAAAAATCCACCGCCACCACCACAAAAACATGATTCAGGGCACATTTGTTACCCTTACTGCTTTCATGGATTACTTGTTTTCAACCCCACCTATGCTTACAACCATTAGATCCCCGACCCCGCTACATTTCTGATTTTAAAGAGGGGAGAAAATGACACCCGCAGCGTGCAAAATAGTGAGGATGCTACTTACTGCCCAGCTGGTTGAAAAGAACAATATAGACACAGAGGGGTAAGAAACCTGAAGACTAGCAGCTCTAGCTTTCCTGAAATTGCAGCGCAGCCAGTCAGAAGAGCAGAATGGGGAGAGCGAGCCATACATATGCACATGCTGCATCAATCAGGTCCCAGAAGGAAAAACAGGTGAGAAGGCACTGGTCAGCATGAAAATGAGCAAAGTTCTGATTTTTGCTGTGGTTTAGTGAGCGTACTTAATTACAGAGGGCTCTTGTTTTTTCCAGAAACGGCTGACGTTTATTTTCCATCCACTGATTTATGACAAAGCACCTAGCATGAGAGCCAATGAGGCAAAATGATATCCGAGAGCAGATTCCCCACTCTTATAAAGCAGTGTTCTCTAAGACAGACCTCACAGCTGCAGTCATTGCCTACAGATGTCTTTTGAGCACGCCTGAAGTGTCTCCGTACAGAGCACCTCCCTACTCCTGTTGAATTAGCAGCACGTGGGGAGAGAACATTAGTGGGGTTAAAGGCAGAATAACCCTAAAATTTTCACAGCCTCACCTGGAAAAAGAAATTCATGATTCATGGGCGCTTTTCTCAATAAGCCTCACCAAAACATATACCAGTATTTTAATGCTAGAACGTCCTAGGAAACAGAGAAGGTATCAAGCATTCAAATGATCAAAAAATTATCCCAAAAACGGATGAGGAGACAGCTATACCTTGATGCAGGGGGAAAACAACAGCTGAAGGGAGCTGGTCAAGCTTAAGATTTTTTTTTTTTTTCCAAGGAGATGGCACTTGTGGGTGGTAACAGCTGCAGAACACAGGCCTATCATGGAAAGCAGCTTAGCAGGATATCCAAGACCCTGAAGTGAAGTGAGAGTAGCACAGCACAGAAAACACCCCAAGAATTCCTAACAGGGCCAGCACATCCAACAGAGGCAAGAGAGTTTTCTTTCATACCCAACACCAAAATATTCAGAAGGTACAAACAAGTGTGGAATTATATTTCCCTTTGATTTCCAACAAAATTTTTATCAAGTGCGTTCCACACAGGACCCCGAAAGTCTGCATGTAACCAGCTGTATCATCTGTCTTTCCACCACGCGCTCCTCTGCAGTCACCACTGCAAAGGGTCATTTTTTTTCCCTTATACTACTCCTCATTAAAGGAGAAGAATGGCAGACGCCTTCCCCCTCGTGGCACAGGCAGGGGCTAACAGTTTACCTACCAAAGCCAAAACAATTCCTGCTACAGTGGTACTACCCTTGGAAAGAACTGCACAGGTAACAGCACTTCAGACCACCTTTTTTTGCCAGTCTGAGCTGTGAATTCAGCACAGATTTCTAAGGAACGCAATCGAGTGTGTCAGAAGACTCCTAAGCCCCAAACACGGGCACATGTAAGCTCTTGTAAGTACAAACTGTTACATGAACGGGGCTGTCACTCTGGAATTGTCTTAAGGACAGGTTTTCTATAGTAACAAAAGCTCTTTTTCACTCCATCAGCTCAAGGAACACTGCGTGACAGCATACTGCACACTGGCACTTGAATGTAGCTTCCCCTAATTTTTACCATCTACCTTCCTCCATTTTTCTGTGATTGAAGTATAACAAGTTGTGACTTCTGCACATTCCGGTCATAAATGGCAATTTAGCGCCACCCAAAAGTCTTTTGGTTTGATTTAACTTACATTAAACTTAGACCTTACAAGAAGCATTATATTCTCTACAACCAGAGAGCTGCTCTATGACAGCTTCATTATTAAAGCTGATTCTGAGAATACCACCACAACATACATGTTAGCACAAATTACATTGATGTAAAAGTTTATATTATTTATAACTGATGAGCCCCTAGTACTCAAAACACATCTCATAAAAATCAGTTCTCAGTGCTTGCAGAGACATTAGGACACTCCGTTATCAGAATTTAAGTATGCCAGGATGTACTGCAGAGCATATTAAAAACTCATTTATAACAAAATTTGTAAATACAATACTCAGGTATGACTTAGCTATTTTTTTTTACGAGACAAACAGCTGCATAAAACCACATCAGAGTACAAACATCACAAGACACAACACAACCACAGATATTTTTACCTTTTAAAAAAATAATGGGCTTTATATCTTCTTTTCTTCTGGCTTGTAATTAGTACCTAAAATATTTAGCTAGAAGCACAGAATTGAACTGCTAGGTTCGACATGTTTTATTTGTCATACATTATTTCTTTTTTTCTCAATATATACTGGACTACATTCATATGCTACCTAAAGAGGACCAGCTCTCAAGTTTATGTTCAGCTGGTACTTCTAACATAATGTTTTGATTGCAAAGGTAACACAAACAACGCAAAGCTTAATCAAACCTGTGGGTATCAGCTGATTATCTTCAGAAGTGAATTTCTTAGGTCAGGCCAGTAACAACACGACGTACTCACAAACACGCTCACGGCATACTCACTTCAGCCTGGGACAGTTCAGACCAAGCGCTGTGAGAGAAGCATCTGTAAGGCTGCTACAGCCCGAAACACAGAGCGACTGAAGTCTGTGACATCCTCTACATATTTTTACAATGCCTTCATCTGAAATTTGCTGCAACACAGAAGAAGGCTGAAGTTACTTCGTTATCAAGTCGTCAGCTAAGAACGTAAACCAAGCCGTATTACGGAACTGTTAGGGTCATATTGTATATGACCATGGCAACCTGTTGATTTTCAACCAAAAAATACCGTCGCGAAATCCTGTTCAGTGGCAACAGTGAAGACAGTCAACACACACAATTCCTACTTATCTATGTATCCTTCCACAGATCTCCAGTACTGCTCAAAGGCAGCCTGAAGCACAGCAGGAGAGTTGATGGGTTTTGTCTTCCTCTTTTCACTTTGCTTTTGCTTCACAATTTGCCAATATATTTTTTTTTTCCCCAGTTGTAGTTGTCACTGTGTGAAATAGGTTGCTTCTTATATGTTTGCAAATACAGGTCTTTCATTCCAGTGACTGTGTAAGTTCAGGAACAGTGCAAAAGAGAGCTTAAAGCTCGACAGCAGGAGAGCTAACTACCTATTTTGACCGGAGCAATAGAACCCAAGGGTAAAAATCCTTCACCTCCAGACAATTTTCAAAGCAAGAGTTACAGGTAAACACTTATATATAACCCATTCTTTACAGAACAGAAATGCAAAAGCCAGGTTATGTAGTCGTCTTTAGCTGAAACATTTAACTCAAAAGAGGTTTTCCCTTTCTCAAAATTGTTTTGTACTAGACATTCTGAAAAAAGTAACTCTACATTTGGAATACGAATAAAAAAGTTTTCTCTCTGAAACAGGAACTGTAAGAAATAGCCCCAATGCAGCTGCACACAAAATAGCAACAGGAACTAGCTTATTCGGAGTGTGTGCAAATATTATTTTGTTTACAGGTCTTCTATTCTGGAAAAAGTATCCTCTCCTCCTCCCACTTGTACCTCCAAGAATTTAATTTTTCTGCTGAATGACTATTCTTTCATAGTGAAACAGGTTATTTTATTTCCTGGCCTAACGTTACTCTTCCAATGATAACAAAGACCTCTGCTGTATTTTGAACTGAAAATACACATTTCTTTTATAAGCCACTCATCCAGGTACACTAATACTACTATAGCATATTTCTGAGGCTATTACCACAAACGTTACCTTTCAGAGAGGAAAACAGGATGAGAAATGGCAGTAGCTCAGCACAAAGGGAGATCACCTTATGCCCTCTCCCCCAAGCCAGCACTTTTAATATCAGTGGTTTAAATTTGCAAATTGTTCCATCAAATAAAAATTATTCCAGCCAGAAAAACGTAAGTCTTGTCTTCTTTTTATGGATCCAGAAAGATTTGCATGATGTACAGACAAGACGACATTTTTCTGGAACTGGTTTTTTCCCTTTCAGAGATACTTGTGACACTATTATAGGGAGAAGAAACTATTTTGGAGGCAAGGACTATGTAAATTTTGTGGTGCTGCTGGAGACGGACAAAACCGTCAAGTTATTTATGAAAATTTTCCATCCTGAAATGGCTTGTGATTTCCATGCCTACATCCCTCTCAGGAAAGAAAAATGCACAAAAAAATGCCTGCAAGTCGCCGGTTTCTACAGTCCAAAGACGGTACCTTTCAGATGTGCAGTTTCCAGAGTTAATATCAGCTCATTTCATAGCTGCCTGAGCTGGCCTGGCATTTTACAAGGTACGTAAACCAGAGCCACTAGAATTAAACTGTGGACAATAAAAAGCATAAGGAGACCTGCTGTGTAAAAATCAGTGCTAGCCCTTTGATCACGAAGAGCCTGGCTGCTTCCAGAAGCACACTTCTAACCACAGCAAGGAGGACACATCTCCAGTAAAACAGAGCTTTAAAGCACAAGTAACTGGGTAGGACACGCAGACTATCAACTCGAAAATTTCAAAGGGAAAAAGACTTTTTCACTCATGAGGGTTTTTTTGTTTATACTTAATATCTACGTGACAGCAAACATACTGGCCAAGGGAAAACTGATACACTTCTATGCCAATACCCCTTTTAAGCGGGAGAGTTAGTAACTGGTCATCATCAGACCTCTTGAGATCCTTCCACAAAAATAACCAGAAAAGGCAGGCCTTGATGTATCTCGTTAGTCTCTGGTAAAACACAACAGCAAAAGAACTTTGGGGGAGGAGGATAGCAAAAGGAAGAGTGAAAGGGGAAAAAAACTACATACTGACTGTATGGTTCTGACCAAAAGAACGAACTTCCTCTCATTCCCGTTATCTTTCGGTGCCCAACTTCAGCGGGCACCTAAATTCAGACTGAAAATTCTCTCTCTTTCACTAAACATTTGGCCCATGGAAGCTCAAGCTTTTTATTCATATTGTTCTTAATTTCTGCAATTTTTAAATGTTACTTTTAATAAGCCCTAACACTCCAAAATGTCCAACACTTTAAAGAAATCTATTAGGTTCAAAAATTTTCATCCAATCTTAATAAAAAATGTTCCCATACCACATTCATTCTGGACAAATGTGTAGAACAGATTTGAAAGTTTTAGCCCAAAATTTTATGATACTTTCTAGCTATAAAGGTAGAATTGTAGAAAACTTTCTAAAAGCAAAAAAAATAATCTAACAACTTCATTATTCAAATCTGCATGACAGAAACACTGAAATTTTAGTTTATTTCAATATTTTCTAAAGCTTACTTACAGACAAAGAGTGACTTAAATAAATTAAAAGTCTAAAAGATCTTTCCCATTCCTAGAAAGTCACATCAGAAACAACAAAAAAGCAAACATAAAATACAGCAAGTCTGATTTTTGTGTACTCACTAAGTAGAATTAAAAGTACATGAATGATTCCCAGTCATTTCGTTACAAATGAACGTGTTCTTCCATTACCGTTGAAAAAGCATGCCCTTCTCCTGCTACCTAGATGGTTCTGAATCATCTTCAGTTATGATGCCATTACATTTTACTCTCAATTATGTAGCCCGGAATATGGCTTCTGCTCAATTAGAAACCTTAAAATTATGAATAGACCAAAATGTTTGGCCTTAACAGGTGGGAGAAGAAGAACTACATCTGTAAAACTGCATGGTTTAGCACACACGCAGCTCATAAGATGTGAATGAATGCAGTTAGTTCTTACTCTAGAGCTTGTTGCAGTTAAAAATAACCCAACACTCCAAATCCACACTCAGCTGCAGAAACAGCCAGCTCATTTAAGACCTCTGTTCCACACAAAGTTCTGTAAACTGCAGAGATGACTATTTTGATTATTTAAGTGCATAGCATATCAATTCATTAGCATTCAAAAATGATTTGCGATTCTTAAAGAATGTACCTTTTGAAGCCTCAAATACTTACTGTACAGGATTGCAAATTCAGGATTACAAGTTCATGACAGTGATTTTGAATGTGTTTCAATGCTTCATCTTCTAACTGTATTTAGTGATTAAATTGGACATAGGAAAAGAAACAAGAAATTAAAAGCACAGCAAAGCAGCCCAAAGAACGTACATATCTTGTAATATTGAACAAAAGACTATGACAAAGCCGTTATTTTTTAATTCATGGAGATTTCAAAAACCCAAAATAAAATTTTATTCCTAAAGGATCACCCAAGCAGTTATGTACCTGTGTGCAACCTCTAAGAAATAGAGCTTTTAGTCCACTACACCCTTTCACCAGTGCTTCAATACCATCCTTCGTAATCTGATCACACCAGGAAAGATTCAAGTGTTCCAGATTTCTGCAACCCTCACTGGGAGAATTAAAAAAATACATAAAGTTAAATCCAGCCTTCAAATAGTCATAACAGTGGGAAACCCAAATTAAACACACTGTTAGAAATTAATGATAGCCAGTGGACTGTGCCAGGCCTCCACAGAAAAGTCATGAGAAAAGACCACACACAAACATCATAGTCTGCACCCACAAGTGCTAGATTTTCGACAGAGTCAGTGCTGATATACAGTATTAAGATTCAGCACTGATTTTTTTAACTTTATTAAATGTCGAACAGCTCTTTAAACGCTTTTCTTTAACACAAAACACTGAATCTTCTTACCTTAAGCCTTTCAAAGAGCTGTTTGTGATGGCTACACAAGATGTCAGATCCAGATGTTTCAGCTTGGAACAGAATCTGCTAAGACTGTAACACGTGCTGCAAAACAGCAGACACACTAAAAATACCTTCAGCTACTTCTTTTTCCGACTTTCTCCATCAAACAAAAAAAACATTTGACTTACCTGTCAGTGATTTTTGTGCACCCATTTAGATTTAGGTGTTCGATGTTTCTACAGTTCTGTGCAAAGGTCCTAAAACAGCAACAAAAAGCTGGAGAATTAGTATGTCAGGAGTTGTAATACAGTCACTAGAGTGCGCTCTGTCCCTAACCTCCTTCCGCGTCAGTCAAAAAGCTTCATCTTCAAGCCGCGGGGTAATTACAAAGTACACCTCAAATACAGCGGTCTGGGTGGTTGCTTTTTCCTTTTCTATTGCAAGCTTCTGTCTTAGATAACTCCTGAAACCAAGTGTTGTTCCTCTCTCAAGTACCGTTTGAGCAAGGTGTTTATTTCTGTCATATATAAGCCAGAACTGACTTGGTTCGAATGCCTTCACTAAAACCGTTAGGGGCATAAACAGAAAGGTTTAAATATCACATCAGTTAAATATTAAGCTGCTGGGGAGAGTTTTCGCACATCTGATTACTGAAGCCTTTGTAGGTCTTATTAAGGAGCTCACTCCCACATCAAATGAAAAGGAATGTACCCTGCGCAATACAGAAGTGGGATCTAAGCCTATCGGACTACCAGTGGAAAGCCCTGTGGGTTACAAATTAGTTATTTATGATTTTAAAAATTAAAATGCATCTGTGTGCACTACTGGGTATGAACTCTAAGGATGACTGGAGCTATTATACTGCTAAAAGCCTGGATGTATCATTACACTAATTACCCAGAAGAAATACATAAACTTTCTTTTCATCTCTGCAGAGTAATATTTACAGCTGCATTGCATTTCAGAATGCTGTTTTTATGCCCATGTTTCCTCCAACTGCATGGATTTTATTGGCAGGGGTGGAGGAAACACACAAAAACAGTTTTGTCTGGAGGCTTGCCGTGGTTAACATATCCGACTACACACTCAGCTGGTAACAACTTCCTGGCTCTCCAGTGCAGATTGAAAACAATGGAAAAAAACTCAGCAAGCAGTTCTACTGGTGAGAGTTTCCACTTGAATTCTCAAAACAGCTATTCCAAAATTCATGTACTGGAAGGAGATTTACAATCGAGACACCCTTCAAATCACTTGGAAAGACGCTATGCTCTGGAGTAACTTGCAGGAACAGCGAACTTTGCCTCTGAGATTCAAGCGTGGGGCATGTCCTGACAGAGCTCCCACAAACCTTTAGTACTTACATAGCCAATACCTACTTTGATAATTGGCTATTTTTAAACAAAAGTTGATGTAGAAGAAGGATAGAGAAATTAGCATCACCCACAAAACTAATGGATCGAGAAACAACTCAACACAAAAACCCTGCCAGGAAAAGTCACTTTTAGAACAAGTATCTGAAAATTAATGCCACCTTTCTTGTGCTAATGTTTTGAAAGTCTTAAAGCTCGGATATTTATCAGTCATTTGGTAATTTCAATATAACCTGCTTGTAATTCAGAGGTGAATCATCGTCTTTCCTGAAGTGTCTTAGACAGCACGATCTGCACCAGTTAGTTGTTGGGGATGCACATGTGAATACCAGTAGCACGCTGGTAGCTGGTCTCAGCTAAGCTGCTCCTACTACCTGCTGGCATGAGTGGCTGTGTCATCCCTACAGTGTGCACATGCTACACACTGAACTGCTGCATACTTATTCTAAGTATCTGCTTACTAAATATATCATTGTTTAAAAATATCCCATTTCCAGCCCTTCCCCTCTTCTCAGATGCCACTAATACCCTTGCTCCTGTTCCCCCCCTCACTGCAGTCCCCTAGCCCTACTGTCCTGAAAAGCACAGCTGGGAGTGTAAAACCAATGTGAAAATGAAGTTACTGGGGGAAAACCCGTTACCTACTGTTCTGGCTCTGTCTTCCTACACCCTTCTCATCGCCTTCGCCACTACCTCCTCCCCATGGTAGTTGCTACCTCTCTTGGAGCCAGCTTTCCTCGCTCCCCTCCACTTCTGCTATTACCTTCCCTGCTGAGGACACAGGGACCTTCTCCGTGAATGATCTGGCAACTCGGAGGAGCACTGCAGAAAGTTAACTCAGGCTGGGGCTACCTCTTTTTTGACAGCAGTTGCCAGTAATCTGTGAGATGGCAATAATACGCACTTCCCCCTACCCCGAGGAGGCAAAACTGCCTGAAAGTGGTGACGCACCAGGGAGCAGTTAAGGACATGTCCTAGAGACAAGGAAAGCTCTGGGGAAATCTTCAGGTCTGAAGCTAGGATGCCCATTTGGGTTACTAAAGCAATCTATTGCTTAACTAGTTGCTGGATCAGTTTACTCTAGAGACAAAAATCGGTGAATTCTACTTCAAAATTTCTGAAAGAGCTAAAGGTCACAAGACACTAACCTAATGGCCACTGTTTAACAAAAATCTTTGTGCTTCTATTTTCCACCTAAGAATGGCCACACTACGTCAGACTGAACGCCATCCAGCCCAGTCTCTTGTGACAGCTAAGGAAAGCGTAACAACTGCACAAAGCCATACCCCAAGGCTTCCTCCAAATACTCTTTGGGCCCTGAAGTACTTGGGGCTGAGGGACTCTGCAGCTGGAGGTTTTTTGGAGCATCTTTGGGTTTAAATACTCTGTGAAATATCCACAGAGGGATCTGGCTAAACAATTTGCGTCTAGAAAAAGCTTATACGGATTCAAACTACCTTTTGGGAACGAATTGCACAGTTCAATGTATATATTGTCTAAAAAAGTGCCACCTTCTCTGTTTAGACTTCCAAGACATTCCTGTTGCCTGCTTGTTCTTACATTAGAGCAAGAAGAGAATCTCAGGCCTTTTCCAGTTTTGTAAGCACTCGACCACATTAGTCTTTACTCTTCCTCCCATTCCTAGGGGTTATCTCTTGTCCAAACTAGAAGATAAACTATGAACTGACTGACTACAAATCTTGATGAAATTATAATTGTAGGACAGCAGACAAAAATAAAAGTCTGAAAACATTTAAAATGCTTGAAAATGGAGAGATATCAGGATAATAGTAATGAAAGAAAAAGATACATCTCTGAAAAGCACAGTTCTCATTTCTTAGTTCATTTCCAGAAAATAACAGTAGCTATACTTTGTTCTCGAACTGATGTCTCATGTGGTCATTATTAAGGTACTTTGTACATAAGTATCCCATTTTGGTCACTAGACAGTACTTAGAAATCCAAACAAATGTAACAACAACTGCTTTTGGTCCAGAAATTAGGAAATAAGTGATGTCTCAATCTAGGACTTTACTTACTTTAAAGAGGAGTCTCCAACACCAAGACATCCTCTCAGACTAAGTTGTCTCAGGAACCCACCACACCTTTTCGATATATTTTCCACAACACGACCCTTAAACCAGATAAAAGGAAGATTTTGTTGAGTTTTATTCTGACATAACATTCTAACCAAATTAAAAATGCTGGGAGGGAAGACCAGCCCCAGCTACACTCTAACAGAACTACACCTCTTTGAATTTCTTTTGCTACTTTAAGAAAAGAGTTACCTGTTGAGAATCTCCACTCAGACTGAGGCACTAGTCAGCTCAGTCTTTAGTCCTCTCTTCTTTTTTTTAGCCTATTACACACGACACAATCTTCTGTCTCAGCAAAACCTACCCATTAAGAATGCTAAAATCACCTTCGAGTTCGGTCAGATGTGTAGGGAACCTGAATAACTGCCCCAGTGATGGAATGGGAAGTATGCCTGTTCCTCAAAGATGACAGTTACCTCTACATCACGTAAATTTGAATTGACAATGAAGATGTGCTTCGGCTAATACGTCACCCTGAACTACAGCCTCCAGTAATTCCCATTTTACAGTCCCTGCTGTAGGGATGGTTACCTCCACAACTGAAAGGGACTGAACACTTTGGTGGGAGTAGCCACTACATTTGCCTCCAGAGCCCACCAGCCAGTCTTCAACGTCACATGTATTTGGGCATCTGTTCCTAACACTTGGGAATGCCAAAGGACTTCTCACACTGCGGAGCTTACGGACTTTACATCTTGTTATTTATCAAAAGCTGAATCACAATTTACAAACAAAACTTCCTACTTAATGCCAAATTTGCTACAAAATGCTTTTTATTTACATCCTGAAAGCACATTTTGCTGTACATCAGGAGTAAGTGGAATAGCAATGGCACAGTACTTCTAATTCAATCTGAAAGTAGCACTATGGGAAAATGTTATTTAAATAACTTTTTTTTTTATTTGGTAGGAAAACCAAGGTAAGATAACAAAAAGCAGGTGGCCTCTGTAAAAACTGAATAGACATCATATTGTGTCTAATTTTAGGGAGGCAAGGTAAAAGAATTCAACACTGATCATTTAACAAACAGGACTAATAACCTAACAGCACCTTTTATTTTCTTCCCTCTCTTTCTTAAAGAAGAAATACTTACAAAATTACAGGTCAGAGGATTTTTTTGTTTTGTTTTCCTCTCTACATGGGATGGTAATGATTTTACTGAAAAAGTAAAATGTTTCTTACATTTTCTTACATTTCTTACCTCTACTACCAAAGTCCTGGCTAGCACTATGTGAAAATATTTTCTTATCAGAGCTGGTTTCTTCGTTCATAAGTGACACTGTTTATCTTATCTCTCAAAAAAATTTACACCACAGCAAACTGAAAATCATTATACAAATAAAATGATGGATTTTTTAAAGCATTCCAATTAGTCAGAATTATTTCTCAGTAGAAGCCAAATTCCTTTATTGTAAGGAAAAAGTCTTCAGCGAATAACATATAATGCAAATTCAATCTACATTGCAGAAAAAAGCCAAACCCTAATGCATTATTCAAAGAAAATAGAAACAAATAGTAAGTTTTTCCAAACCCATTTATTTCTTTAAGCATGTAAAACCCCCAAGAAACAGCACATTTAAAAAAACAACTCAAGTGCATCCAAATGTGTTTAGCTGTGTGAATAACTCAACGCCACTCAAAAAACTAGTTCTTCAAATTATTGCAGCTTACATTTAGTTCCACATACCAAGAAATCCTAAGGCACATTTAACTTCAAGAAGATCTTCACACATCTTGGTGAGAGAAAAAGAACGTTTTTTCTTTATAGCTTTTTATTTTCTCACTTTATTCTCCACGACATGGGGTCTTAAATATGGAAAATTTCATAACAAAACTTAATTTTCATTAGTTGGTAGTCTCAGATCCAATACTGCTTGATGCTATGTGAAACATCACCAAATAGTACAACGTCCAACCAAGCAAAAAGTTGCCAAATACAATTAGCAGTTTTTACCTATCCTAAATGCATAGGCAAAAAGAAATTAGTACTAAAACAGCTGAAGAAAAAACAGTTCTTAAACACCGAATGTGAAAGTGTACCTCATTCAAAACCACTTCATGTAATAATTGCTGGTTTAACATACTCTTATGAATAAATTTAAGAGGTTTATGTTACAAATGTACCTAAATATAATATACTGAACTAACTGAATTGCTCCGAACCACAATAGCTTCTTATAGCAAAAGAGGATCATAACTTACTTTCATTCCTTCTCCTGAATCCCATGCTACAAATACAGCATCTCAAAGGGCAACACCACTAGGTACAACGCAAGACAAACATACCGAAAACATAAAAATCCAATACTGTGTTTCTAAATAGCAGTAAGGCTTTAGACACAGAAAAGGCTAAGCAGCAGAAGGACCACAGACCTGTGGGGTTTTCTTTACTATTTCTTAGCAAACGAGAAACACAAGCTATTTTAAGGGCAACTGAAAAGATGATATTAAAGCTCCAAGTCTTCTCAGACATGTTTAGGTAGAGGCAGATGCCAAAATCTTTCTCCTACCTCTGCAAGATCCTCATGTTTAACATCAGTATAGCAGAGGAGTTGGCAATAAGATTTTAAAAGAGCGATGAAAAAAATTTACCCTATATATTCGTGTAAAGCTTTAGGAACAGTTTGAACCACGGGTAGCAAAATATACCAAATTAAACCCATCTGGATTTTATTCATGCAACTAAGAAGCTAAAACATAAAATCCAGAAGCGTATTCATTATTGTAGTCTAAATTTAATTTGCATCATCAAACAACAAATAATAAACCAGTTCAGATTCAATTAAGGAATTGTATTTCCCATGGATTTTTGTCTTCATTTTCAGATGTCATATTTTATTTTGTTATGCACATCTCTGATAGCATTATTGCAGACATATTTTTCTTAGAGAAGACAGGACTGCCCTAATCCATTCATTATAGCTGCAAAGGACTTTAATCCACATGTATGCGTATCAGGCAAGGTTCAAACCTTATAAAACAAACGTTCAGAAAATGGTAACCAGATACACACCAAATCAAATCTAGGCAAGTCAGCGGTAAGAGAAGTTGTTCAGCATTTTATTGCTTCAGTTTCCAAGTCCTGTAGCCAAGTACCCAGAGAGCTTTTAGCACTAGATGGCACCCTCACAGAGAGACTCGGGACCAGCAACAAAATTATCCCTTAGATCGTCAAAGTGATCCGGAGGATCTCACTCCATCCAGAGGCACCGTTTATACTTCTACTTTCTGGAAATGAGCAGCTTTGAATTTCTAGAGCTCTGTGTATGTATATGATATATGTAAATTATCTAATAAATATCTGGCAACTGAAATTGAAATACTCATCCAGTGTAAAAAAAGTCAAATACAGAGTTCTTTTTCCACTTGCTCCTTCACAGTATTATTGTCTTGAACTTTAACCTTTAAAATGTGTGAATGGAAGCACAGCCTATGGGATACTCAAAATGGCTACACTCTTAAACATCACCATAGGAATAAAAAAACCCGAAAGACACTAACCTCTATATCCGTTTGAAAGTTAAAGAGGTCTATTCTTTGCCAATTGCTTCCATCCAGAGCTAAAACATTCCATGCCTATAGAAAACAAATACCGTTTATTACCTCCACTGCCTGCTCTCTTCATTTGCCTCTCCGCAATTCAAAGATAATAAACTCAAATATAGAAATGTACCATTTGAGGTAGCATTTTTCAAAAAGAAATGTAATTGTAGCTATTAGTACTCATACAATATCAACTCATTAAAAACATATAATTTGTGGAAACGGATCTCAAGTCTCCTAAATGGATTACACTTCAAAGGCTAACTTATACCCATAAAACACGTAGGAAAGCAAGAAATTAAAGTACATACATGGACACAGCAAGATTTATCCCTCAATTTTTAAAAAAAGGTTTTGTAAATTTGTTTACTAAGTTACTTTTGCTAGATCTATATGTAGAAAAGTAACTGCAGATGAGATTCCTTCCAATAAAACCACAGTTCCTCAGCCTCACTAGTTGCTATTCTGAGGAACAGAAACCTTTCAGAAAACTGCTGACTTTCCACTGTTAGGATCAGGTCTTTCCTTTACACATGGTAAGTTACATGTACATGCTCGAGAATTTGTCCTTAACGGCCGAAGCAACAGTTGTCCAAAGTAAGACACAATCAAAAAGCCACAAATACACTCAGAAGAAACAGAAAAAAAGAATACTGCATACAACTGACAAGTAGTTCTGAGAGAAAAACACAACTTATTCATTCACCTCGGTTTTCTTCTGCTGTATTCTAGGCTTTAGCTGAAGGTTCTGAGGAAACCTGACATTAGCTCACAAAACTTACTGAAGTTGCAGGGCAAGGTGATAAGGGTGTAAAAGTGAAATTGTTACACACTTAATTATACATTAAATCAAACAAACCAACCAAAAAATCCAACAACAAAACCCCAAACAAACAAAACCCAATCCTCATTAAAAGAAGGAAGAAAAGCATGAAATAAAAAATTCATTCATCTTGTATAAGAATATAATTCATTGTACACACTTGATGTAGGAACAGAATATTTTCATTTTAATTCAAGAAAAAAACCCACAAGATGAGCTAAACATAAAAGCTTATTTAGCATGCTTTCCCTATTCTTTTGTGTGCCTTTTCCCCCTACTAGTAGGCCATCTACTTAACACCTTTTGTACTTGGCAAGCAGATGATGGATATACTTCTTAGACACATGGTGCACATTAAGCGAACTACATGGAATTTTAAGCAGAAAATGCGTCTGAAAAACAGTGTTATACAGCCACATGTTTTATAAAAAGCAAATGCCACTATGCCAAACTGGGCTTAATCCTTTCTCCAGATATAGAGCGTACACTAATGGATATCTTTTCCATGGCCTTTAAACAGAAGTCCAGTACATAGCAACTAATTCCACATCTGAACGCAAAGCTGCACCCACTGTTCATTTTCTAATAAACAAAGAGGCTGACAGAACTATTTGATTTTTCTTGACAGGAAGCAGATTGCCTTGAAGCCTATGATTTGCAAGTAATTAAGAAAATAGCTTCCCAAAGAACAACAAAAAACCCAAACAGAAATACATACCTTGGAAACTTGTGCACATCGACACAAAGTAACTATGTCCAAGAAAGAAAATATTCTAGGAAGAAAGGAAAAGAATAACAATTAAAATGTTTTTTTATAAACTCAGACTAATACATGGATTCACAGTTCTGTAGTTCTATGGAAAGACACCAGTTACACAAGAAGCAAGTTAAATGCAATTATGAGTGTTTTACCAAATTACTTTACCTATTGAGACTTAAGGAATAATATCATAGCTATCATCTAAAGACACTCAATACCAACATATTAGGACCAGCAGGTGCTTCTTCTGAAAAATCTGTTTTCTGTTTCCCCCTCCTTAGTACCCAAACACATATGAATGATAATTTTTTTCTTTTTTTTTAGTTCACAGAAACTAGCTTATATACCTTTAATTGTACTACAATTAAAGGAATAACTTACACAAATACAGGTGAAGATTTCAGAGGCTGGTGAAGAGTAAGAGATGGAAAACAATGCATAGATAAATCCAAGTTCAAGCATGTAAGTACTAACACAAAGAACGATGACCCAAATTTCTAGAGGGGTTTCATAGTGATTACCAAGTCTAACCCAGTATCTTTTTTTAATTTACTCTACAAGAAACAACTACAGTTCAGAATTTAGCGTTGCTATTCTGATCATGGAACCAATTCCTCAAGGCTGCCAACACTTAATAGTTTTCTGAAATAAATTTTTCATTGTCAGAATGAATTTTGCTAAATACCATTTCCAAACAACAATGAACCTGGTTCAAAAGCTGTTCTCAGTGAAAAAAAAAAATTATTAGCTTAAGCATAAAATATAGATCCTATTCCAAAATAATATTCTATTACAGAGAATGAAAGATATTAAATATCTGAAAGATGCTACTCTGATTCACTTACGACCTGTTACCTGCTCACCAGTGACCATTATCAGGCATCAAAACAACAAACAGTAATAATAATAACTATTTCATCTTATAGTGAGATATTAACACTGAGAAGCAAATACAACCGGTAAGAGAGCCTGAATTTAATAATGTAATATTCTGATTACTATATTCCAAGTCCAAACCTGATGCTAGAGCTTGAAATGGATGCCTGTGTCTTAAGGGCTGTGATTTTTAGCTGAAGTAAGAGTCAAAAAAAGTAATGGAAGTTAATGGAAGTACTTCTTAAACACAACAGCATTCTGGACATTTATTATGATCACTTCAGATATTAGTTTTCCAGTATTTCATTAACACATGAAAACACTTTCTCTTTTTCACTATACAGTAACATATTTTCTCAATATACGGTAATATATTTTCTCAAAAAACTATTATCTCTGCAAACAGACAGACATTCTCAGAACCTATGAAACAATTTATAGAACCCCATCAATAACATTTATTTTGATACCATCTATTTTGTCATTTGAGCATCCATTCTGAGGTCCACCTACTTTAAGAAATTTAGCAGCGTTTCATACACAAAGCATGCACTTAATGTACCCAGCAAGATTGGTGGACTGTTCAGATGAACACTGAGTTCTCTCTCTTTTAATGATCAGCATTTATACCGATGACCCACCATGATCCCTCTTTACTGAAGCCACCTTTCCCCCTGCCATGAGGCAAACGACAGAAGATGAGAGCATGGAGATTATGCTGGAGAGCTGCACAAGCTTCTTGGCTTGTAGAAGCTGCCTCATAGCAGCACTGTACGAGTGGAATCAGAGGGATATCTTAGATTTACAGAAGCTGAAGCGCAAAAGCCAGATTTCTATGTTATTTGTAACTAAGAAAGGAAGGGCTGTGACAAACCATTTCGTGACACAACACTCTTGCCTCACGTGACATGCTTTAGAAGTGATATATCAAGTTGTACTGAAATAACAAATAGCAGAAGGAATTGTAAGATGTTGAAGAAAGGGTATTTTACACACACCCACTGCTCTGAGTTGTCTGGCAATCTGTCTTCATGTTTGATTGTTTATTGCTGTTAAGAGATTAATGTTGATGCGTGATTTCTGCTAAAAAAAGTAAATTAAAACCAAATGCAGAACAGATGTATTTATTTTTCTTCCATTCTATATGAAGGGACTTTTGAAAAAGTCAAAAACCAGAAGTGGTCAATCCATGTTAAAAGGAGAAATATTTTTGTAAGTGTAAACATTCGTGATGCTTTAAGTTTTTTATTTTTGTTCTAAAGAAACTTCCCTGCAAGGCGGCTCAAGCTGTTCCCATCAAAACAGGTAACAACATTAGGATGTGTTGTAAGCCAGCAAAACCAGAATTATTATTATTCAACTAAATACTATGATAGGCAAAAGACACCAGTAAATTCTTCTACAATTCTTAAGAGTCATTTTGCCAACTTGCTTAAAAATATTTTTTCCGCACTTTTATATTTATTTACCATCTATAGAACAGTTTTACATGCAAACCACTAACACACACTTGCTTCTCTACTTGCAGTCCTGCAGAACTACTAGCAAATACTTGCTAGTACAAGTATTAATACAAATATCAGTCAGTGAAACTAGCCAACACGACACCAGACTCTAAGGTTTAAAGTCATTTAAAGGCTTTAAAGTCTTTAAGAGGCTTTAAATGCGACCAACAAACTGAGATGGAGATGGCAACACTGACACTGTCAGTCATCTGTCAGTGTCAGACACTGACATTGTCTGGCACTCAGGGTGAAGGACTATGTCAGCAAGCATTTGTAATTTTAAAAAGTGGAAAAAACTACCAAGTAGGGCAGATGATGGTTGTATAGCACTTCTGTCCTCTATGACCATAGCTACGTAGATGGAAGCTAAAGCAGCCAGCAGCAGGATTAATTTCTACTTAAGTCTTTGGCACAGATTAGTACCGGGAAACTGGAAATTAATAGATCCACAGTAAAGTTTAAGATCATCTATTTTGATTTCCTGTCTCCCAGGCCATTAAATTTTCCACAGTTATCCTATGTCGAGCTCAGGAAGGAGAATCTGCTTACCAATAATCGGAGCTCTTCAAGACTTCCCATTCCTAGGCACACACCACTCTGGACACATGCCTCATGAGTTTGGCCTTGGAGATATTTCAATGTTAACGGTACCTGCAGTATGCATGGGCTTCATGCCAAAGGCACAATGAGTTGTACAAGCTCATGGTTCCTCAGCTCCTTTATGGTAAATTTGGATTTGGCTAAAGCCTAAATTCCAGAAAAGGATCTATTCTTGATCTGAAAGCCTTCAAGGGATGGAAAATCACCACCACCTCTGGTAGTTTGTTCCACTAGTTAATCACTCTGTTAAAATGTTTGCTTTCTTTCCAAGCTGAATGTCTTTCAGCTTTATGCTTTTTTCTACTTTTCTTCACCAAATTAAAGAGTGCTTTAGCAGTCAGTATTTTCTCCTCATTGAGTTTTAAAGCCACTTATCATGTCATGTTTAATTCTTTTTAACAATCTTTTTATTTAGCTCTTCAAATCTCGTCTCTGCACGTTCTTCATATTCCCAGTATGTTTCTCCAAATGTAAACATCAGAAGCATGTGCAGCATTAAAAACTGTATGAGTATCAACAAAGCTGTATACAGACATAAAGTATGACCTCACTACTCCCATTTTCAGAGCCATTTCAGGCCACTGTAACAGCCTTTTTGAAATTGCATCAGAAAAGAACTTACAGCATCTTACCCATTTCACCCTCCCATCCTCCTTTGGGACTACATACTCCAGGCATTACCTCTTTCTGTAACACTCCTTAGTCCTGTATATCTATCCACATAAAACTAATCTGTAAAAATAATCGTGTTTGAACACACTCTAATCTATCATCTTATTTGGACCACCTGGGGAGAATGCCTTGTCTTCACAGTTTACCATTACAGTTCTTTCTGTGTCATCTGTAACTTTTATCTTCAGAAGCAGTGATTTCAAAAATGTTGAATTAAAAAAAATAAAATAAAAATTGCATCAACCTGTTGATTGCTGCAACACTGTTAACCAATCCTGAATCACTTTAACATGCACTGATATACTGCATAGCGCTACGTTTTAAATTAAAAGGTAAAATGTTAAAGTCAAATGCCTGAGTAGATACAGGTAATTTTGGCTGGTAGTGCAAAGCAATTGTTTAATCTCCAAGAATGATATTGTCCAACCACTTACTTTCCACAAAACCACAAGAATTGTCAGTTATACTCCCCTCTCTCAATTTGCTATCAAACAAATCTATGATGACCTTTTTTCCACCACATACTGAATATAAGTCTGAGATTTCTGGTCATCTCTCCCTTGCCTAGATAAAAACTGTTGCAGTCAGGATTCATATTCTTCTAATGTTCTAGAATTTTCTTGATATCCAAGACTCACCATAACGCAGCATAAGAGGACCACAGACGTCCTAAGTCACCTTTTTAAAGCATTTTCACTGCAATGTATATGGTCTCGCCAACTACAAGTGATGACCTACAATCTCTTACCGTCTTCCCATGTACTTCCACACATGCTTCGTTATTCCTGATTGCTTTAAATAGACTGTCCAAACACAGAGATGGCTGACTCTTAATATTTTGTTTCCCTCCCCATGGAGCCACAGAAGGAAATGGCTATTTCTCAAAACCCCAGCACTGTACAGTGTACCACCTACAGAGTGAGAAATCGAACTGTGCAAGAAGCAAACTGCTTCTTTTTGTAAGGCCCTTCCAAATTTGATCGCACAAGGAATAAGCTTTTGCAGTAACAGACTGGCAATTACCCATTTTAAGTATTTTGATACAATACTGTATGGATTGATAAAAAGTGGATAACAAAACACATACATACTGTGACTTCCTGGAATTTTTGGCCCAAACCCCAAACTTTGGTATGACAGAAATGCCCGATAATTTCTAAAAAGCTTCAGCAAAAATGTATGTTAGGGATTGGTAAGGGGAAGAACGTCTTTGTTCAGAGGCTTGCGAAGCTTGTGAAGAGGACTTTAAGCTATAGTTGCCAGGGGAGGGGAGCTGCAATCCATCCCACTCCTACCAATATGATGTCAATACCAGTAATAGAGGCCCAAAACCTGGAGAAGGATTGCAGGTCAGCAGGAGAGCACCTGGAGTGGAGCATAAAGGAAAACTAGCCACTCCAGCCAGGAAGCTGGCTTCATCAGAGACCCAACTTAAATGCCTCTATGCAAATGCACCTAGCATGGGGAATAAACAAGAGGAGTTAAGAGTCATGCACACACCTGCAAGGCTATGATCTAACTGACATCATGGAGACACAGTGGGACGGCTTCTATGACTGGAGTGTTGGAATTAAAGGATACAGACTCTTCAGGAATGACAGGCAGGGGAGATGAGGAGGGGGTGTCGCCCTCTATGTCGAGGACCTACTGGAGTGCATGGAGTTCTGCCTCAGGATGGATGAGGAGCTGACCAAGAGCTGTAAGTCAAGATTAAAGGGAGGGTAGGGACAGGTGACGTTGTGACATTAAAATGGGGCTCTGCTACAGGCCACCCGACCCGGGAGACCAAGCGGATGAGATCCTTTATAAACACATAGGAGCAGCCTCATGTTCACAAGCTCTGGTCCTCATGGGGGACTTCAACCACCCCGCTATCTATTTGAGGGACAACACAGCAGGGCATACGCAATCCAGGAAGTTCTTGGAATGTGTTGACGATAACATCCTTCTGCAGGTGATAGAGGAGCCAACAAGGAGAGGTGCCACACTGGACCTGGTTCTCACCAACAAGGAGGGTCTTGTGGGGAATGTCAAGCTCAAGGGCAGCCTTGGCTGCAGCGACCATGGGACGGTGGAGTTTGAGATCCTTAGAGCAGTAAAGAGGGCGCATAGTAAGCTTGCTACCTACACGACAAATTTGTCACGTCTCCCCCACTTTAGACTACAAACTTCTTAAGGAAGGGACTTCATTATTGATTTGTACAATTCCTTGCATGGCAAACCCACTCTCATAAAAGTCCTTTACATGCTATTAGAATGTAAATGAAATATGGAAGAGTAAAACCTACACACATGAAAAAGTGTTACAGAGAGACAAAGTACAGATTTCACAGACTTGATTTTCCTTTTAGCAGGTTCTTCTCAGAATTTTTCTGGAAGAATGCCCAAGCATACTCTGTTAACAAGTGACAAGGGAAAAGAGTGTCATCCACTCTCAGTTAATCACTAATCACATCTGAACACACACAGTCGTGAAGCCTCACAACACCATAGTCTTGTATTTCTCCTGAAGTGTCATATTCCATAAAGACAAAACAGTATTATAATTCTTTATATGTGGAAGGTATCTCATCTCCTTTTGTCCTCTATTTTACCCTACTAAGGTATGAGGCATCTCACTAATAACTCTAGTCCAGCAGTACATACAAATACTACAACAAAAATATGCAGGCTAGAAAACACACAGATAAGCTGAATAATTCATAGAATCCATAAAAGTAGAAATTTGCATGCATGAATTTATATCTCTATGATTAAAATAACAATGCTAGTGTTGGTATACTTCCAAACTTCACCAGCTTTGCAGGTAGGAACCTCCCCAGTTGGTAAATTCCAGTAATACCTTCTTCAACAAAACCACATCATACTACTTGTCTTGAAAATGTAAATGGTGAAGCATATTAAAAGTTTAAGGAGCCTGCCTACTTTCTATTAAAAAAAAAAAAGTATAATTTAACTCATTTCTGTTAGGCTTATTTTCAGTAGCATGTCACAAAAGGCTGACAAATATAGATTTCTACATAAAGCACACATCCACTGACTCATTTAATGCTTGACCTTCCAGGTCAATTATTAAAACAAATCCCTTTTTACTAAGGATGAACTGCTTTGTGAAGTAAAGCACTTAAACTAGAAACTGTGCGAGACACTCTAAAACTTTCCAGTAACTTTTACTCCTGCAATTTCCACTCGTAAACGGCTCAGGCTAAGATGCCTTTCTAAGCAGATCCATATAACAAGCCTTTCAATAACAAATGTGGCATCAAAAAACATTTCTTTACAAGCCAAACCTCCTTTTCTTTTGCCAAGATGCTTATTCCTACACAATCCTTACATAAGTATAGCAATTGTAAAAGAACAGGCTGTCTACAGAATGTCTAACATCTATTTTCAGTTGAAACAGAAGTCAGCTTTTTCTACAAATAAGCAGCTCTGATGGATTTATTTTATAGTTACACGACCGCATCTAACTTTTTATGGCTTACACATTACTTGTAAGACAAATGGATCACATTACTCGTTCCTTAAATAAATGTTACTTATTTGTAAAGCATGACCATACGTAACACAACAGCAGCCTACTTCTCTTAGTATCTGAAACAAAACGCCCAACGATAAATTCAAAAAGGGCCGGTTCTGTTTAATTTGCCATCAAACACACAGAATACGGCAACTATATTACATTGTAATTTCTTTTGCAGGGTCAATTATGCAGCTAATAGATACAATTACATTAAGCAAATCATAGTGTAACTTCAGTTTGAAAATGAAATCCAGAAGATAGTGTGTGAACGCAGCCCTGTTACACCTTTGATTTTATTTACTTAGATATTATGGATGCATAATGCAACTTAAAAGGTCATATTTTTGTAACCTTTTAGAAGTCAAGTTAAAGACTCAAACACAAAACTTACATGAAGTAAGAATTCAAGCAAAGTTCGGCCCATGAAACAGATTTTGTATGTTTCACAAAAGGACAGATATACACTAAATTCAGTTTCAGCATCCTTGCTTAGCTCTGTTTCAGTCAAAATAGCTGGTGACCTAATCATTTTAAGCAATTGCCTTGCTGCATTGGTTATCCTGATTCATATAATAGCAAGGCACAAGAATCTTTGCCAGAAAAACTGTAACAACTATTATTAGAAAATGATCTTAATATGTAACATCATTAAGTCTTTAATTACTGGTTAGGAATCTCACTGCAGTGCTTCCAAAAGGGAAGCTCAAGTAGAAAGTTTCAGAATCCTTCCTTTGCTATGAGTTTTTTCCTTTTTTTTTTAATCTTTTTTTTTCTTTAAAATAAAAATCATCCTTCTCCTTTCCCAAGACAATATTCATTACAGAACAGATACTATATTTTCAAACAAAAGGATGAGGCAAGACATATGCTTTACCTAGAAATTAAGTGGTAACAAGGTAGGACGACTCCCAACACCCCCAACACTCATCCTTCATGCATGTCAACATCTCCACAACATCTGTCATGCCTTCCTAAAAATTGGAATATTTGAAAAGGGGGATGATCCAGATTTCTAACTTTAAAAGACCACGGACTGCCCAGTTTAATCGATTCTTCTAAGTGTTGCGTGAGCTACAATGTTCTGTAATTTCCAGAAGCCTGTATGTTGTAGCTCATGTGACTCCCTAACTTCATTAGCAGGATTTTTATCAAAGTTTTAGCTACCGATGGTCTTATCCAGGGCACAAGCTTTTTTTTTTTTTTTTTGGTGGGGGGGATGCAGGGGCATCAAGCAACATACAGAATTCTGTAAAGAAAAACAGGGCTCAGCTGAAGATTTCTAATTTACAGAAAAACATCTGATAAATGAGAAATGAACTACTACTCATGGGCAGAGAGGAATCCACGAAAGGAGAGACAGTCTGGGAGGATACCTCATGCATCCATACAGGCCAGGGCCTGCCTGACTCAAAAGCAACTTAGCAGAAAAGAACTTGGGGGTTCTGGTGAGCATCACATTGAATGTGCCTCAAAAGAGAAGGTTTGGGGGGGATCTTATCGGCATGTATAAATATCTGTTGTGAGGGAGTAAAGATGACAGACTCTTCTCAGTAGTGCCCACTGATAGAAAAGAAGCAATGGGAACAAACAGAAATACAAGAAATTCCACTTAAAAGAAAAACTTTATTTTCTTTCCTGAGAGTGTTGTCAAACACCAGACCAGGTTGACTAGAGAGCTTATCAAGTCTCTGTGCTTTGAGATATTCAAAACTTGACAGGTCAATGCCAAGTACAACCCTGCTACAGCTGACCCTGCTTTCAGCAGGNTAGAAAAGAAGCAATGGGAACAAACAGAAATACAAGAAATTCCACTTAAAAGAAAAACTTTATTTTCTTTCCTGAGAGTGTTGTCAAACACCAGACCAGGTTGACTAGAGAGCTTATCAAGTCTCTGTGCTTTGAGATATTCAAAACTTGACAGGTCAATGCCAAGTACAACCCTGCTACAGCTGACCCTGCTTTCAGCAGGGGAGTTGGACTAGATGGACTTCCAACCTCAGCTATTCTATAATTTTTTGAACATAAATTTTATTTTTATGAATTGATTTTATTAAGTACAAATTTGGCAACTAAACACATGTTACTAGAGAAAAGCAGTAAGCCTAATGATTAGTTCAGACTGGTTGAACTTGCAGTCCACAATCCCAGTCCAACCTGCAGGCCATTACTACACTATGGTCTATTTTTTCCCCGTGAAGTGAAGGGATTATATAGTTTGGGCACCAGTCAGAAAACAATCATACCCACCCTAGGTGGTGGCTAGGTAGAGATGTGGAAAAATAACATGATGCACTGGTGTTATGCAGCCTAGGGATGCTCCATAAACCATGATCGCTACAGCCATGAAGGTTATGGAAAATTTGCTTAGTTGCTGGACTAGGATTTGGCAGACTAGATTCAACCTGTAGCTTTGCTACTGGCCTGGAAGATGACCTTGAGTGACTTCTCTTCCTGATGCCTGTGTCTGCATCATGAAGACACAGCAGCTCTCCTCTTCTGTAAATATTCAAGAGCGACAGACCAAAAAAAAAAGTGTAAAAAGGATTTTGTATTGCTATTTAAACTGTCTAGCATTGATTTTTAACAAAAGAAAAAAATATTCTTTGTAGAGAGTTAAAGTATCTTTTGAATTGCTTTTAGGTTTTAATGGCACTTTTCACAAGGAAATGAGGAAGAACAACATTTCTCCCTGTGCCTCCCAAAGCATGACTTCTTTATATCATTGACACTTTTGAACATTTGACTTTGGTAATTTGTTAATCAAGAGACTGAATTAAATAAGACTCCAGTTTCAAGGTAAATAAAGCTCTAAATGGAATTAAGTATTCATTAGTTAAAGAACAGGTTCTAAAGAGAAGCTTAATAGCAAATAAAAAAACGCAAAATGAAATAAATGGTAATGTACGATTCCAAGCAAGAGTTGTGTAAGTCATTGCTATATGCCCCTCAGCTGTTACTCCTGCTTCAAATGCTTGTTATTTACTGATGTTTGTTATAGTATGACTAATCCTTTGTCACAAGCACGTTCTTACTGAGAGATAGTATCTGTACTTGAACCAGGTACCCTGGTTCAAGTACAGATACTTGCCCAAGCACCCTGCTTATAAGGAAGTCTCAATTGTTCAAGCAGAAACATTAAGGAAAGTATTTCCTTTTCAAAATTCACAAATCTTACTCAGCACCTTGCCAAAAAAACCCCCAAAACTCCTCTTCATTAACACAGTATACAAGAGCACTAGCGTGCAGTTTTCTGCTTGTGTTCTTAGAGCCTCTCACATTTTTAAAGGAATTCCATCTGAAACATCTCCGCCCAAAACGTTCAGTTTTAAGCTTATTCTTGCATTTGTTTGTGAACAAAACCAAATCACCTAGACATTAAATAGAAGATACCAGCTACCTACTCCAATTTCAAAAGGCCAAACTTAATTGAACATACAGTCATTTGCAAATGTTCAGCATCTCATACAACGTAACCAGAAAATGTGTATGAAGTGCCAGCTGGTGAGGCAAAGAACTGAAAAATATATACTCGCATCTGGAACATCATCTTGGTAAGAATTTCATAAGCAAACAAAAAATGCATGTAGCAGTGTAAAAAAAAAAAAAAAAACCAAAAAAAAACCCAAGTCAACATGAGACTTTTTCCATATTCTGAAGGTACACTGACCAATACGCTATTGATTGAGTCTTTAGTTTCCTCAGACAGAGCACAAGTTCTGTCTAGAATGTGAGGTAAATCACTGGAAAGATTTAAAACCCATTCTCACTTTAGAATAATTAGAAAATTCTCTAAAAAAAGCTGATTAATCAGAAAATTGCAACTTGCCGCATTCTCAGTGTATATCTGAGGTTAGATACACTACTCTGAAGGCTGAAGGTACGGAGAAACCAAAAGACTAGCCGTTCTAACATTGGGTAAATCATGTTAAAACAAATAAAAATAGTATTGGTAGTATGATATTATTTATCAATTGCTGCTGAAACATGTAAGAACTCTGAAAACACCCAGTAAGTCTTACGTAGTTCTAAAGAATTACAATTCTGTTGTTTCCCTCGCTAAAGATCAAAATATTTAATTACTTTCCAGAGGTTTTACCTTGTCCATGACATGTACCTGTGGTTCATTCTGATCCCTTTTTTTGGAGGTAAGGACCACTGGAAATGAGTATATGACTCCACAGGAGTGAGTCTGGATTTGATATTATGCTGTTATCAGTCCCATTGTTCTTACTTGCTTCCTGTCAATGTTAGTCTCCATATTTCTAGTTAACAAATATGTTTCCCTTATCCTTATGTAAAGGAGTATTCTATATTGAGTAGTTAGTGTGAGACTGGAGTGTTGTTGCCGCTCTGCGCTAATTCCTTGGACAGATGTATTTCAGGCACTCTAAATCAAAGGACTTACTTTACTTAATGGAAGTTACTGGTACAAGGTGCTATTAGACTTCCTGTTCCAGGAACCATAGATTTGTGTAAATATACAGAAAGGAATTAAGTTTTACTTTCATAAGCAACTTCTATATAATCAATTTGGTTCACAATTTGTATGAATGCAGTTCATTTACTTCTACCAACTTGGTTGTTTCTGATTCTAAACAGTTATGTTGTAATTGCTTGGCAGATGCCTATAGAGGACTTCAACGAGATGCAAACCACAGTCTAAAATCAAAATAAAAGACTGCATGTGCATTATAAAACTGGAATGTTTTCCTGAAATTGTCAAACACTGAACGGCAGTCCTTGCTACTCAGGGTGAAATATTGCCCTATTTAATTATACAAACCCTTGAAGTGGGGAAAATAAATCATCTTTGAGATGATAGATTCCCATTCTCCCTTCAAAAACACATGCATTATTTGTTTGCTTACACAATTCTTGCCAACTAAGAGCAGTTCCAGACACAAGCTTATATTTTTCAGTTCTATGCCTCACCAGTCAGTATTTTGTATGCGACTGCATGGCAGCCAAATCTTACAGCAATTGTAGGCCATTTAAGTACCTACAGTACCCAGCTAAGAAATACCAACAGCATTATGACAACTTCTTGTTGTAACCTTTACTATGTTTCTTTTCTATTTTCCCCACGATTAAGCACACAGATAATAAAGCATCGCTTCAAATATACCAAATACTATGTTTCACTTCAGTAATTTTAAGCTTCTGGCAATTTTTCTTCTCTACAATAATGAACACACTAAAAGCTGAGCAAAAAGCAGCATACACTAATAAAAACAAAGAATAGAAACATAAAAACATATATAATAATTCATTAGTCAACTCATGAGCTGTATATCCTTGCAAGTAAGAAAAGCTGCCGCCAGAACACAGCTCCTCAGTTCCTCTCCTAATTCGCAAAATTTTGCTTATCCTCTTTTAAATCTGATTGAGCACTCAAATTTTGAGTCTTATGACTAAGCTTTATTATCCAAGTACATGCACCAAGTACATGCTGTGGTTTATAGCAGAACTCATAACAGCTTGTACATTTGTGGTGCAATTTATGAAGTTGGTACTTCGTAGGCAGAAAGGAACTGAAAATGGTTCAAGTGGCTGAAAGGAATAAACATCTCTGTTTCTGAAGCTTGCCATTTTGTGCAAAATCTTACAGCACAGAACGTTAGCAGTTAAAATACAAATGAACAAATGTTATCGGTCCTTCTATATGCCGAAAGTACTGGCTACACCTCAATTTTCAAACATGTATTATTACTTCTTATGCTTTGTGCTTGATAAAAAAATATTTTTGGAAGCTGTTGGAAAGTCAGAACATTCTAATATTAATTACACTCACTTAAGGTTTTTTTGTTTCCAATGCTTTTCAAACTCATACTGTAGCTTTAAAAATCATTTTTCTTCCAGCAATTTGAGAGGAAAAAAAAAAGATTATAATCTTCAAGGCTGTGACGTCTTACTGGAAAATTTGTTAGCATTAAAATTACAATAGTCTCTGACTTGATTTCTGATTCTTCTGATGATAGATATAGGTTTATTAACTTTATACACCAATGCAAATCCACTAAAGTACTGTGTAATCAAATGATGCTTTTCCATAAACACACCAGCTAAGAAAAAAAAATAAAGCTACAATTGTCTGAACACACTGTTTAAATTACATGATTTATAATACCTATGGAGGACTCTCACTCAAACATCATACAATTGAGTACTTACTCAACTTTTCACTTCTTGTAAGATATAAGAGCAGAGGGGAAAGAGTGTGCCTTGCCAACCTGCAAACTAATATCACTGCAACAGCTAACAGGGGTGATAATTTTTCCTTTAGCTGGAACAGTACTACACATCGATTTTTTAGAAGCAGCTTATTTCTTCCACAGGAAAAATAATTGCTCCAATATTAGAAGTAAAGATAAGTGCCTGTAAACCAGAAAAAGTTACAAATGAAACGCCTCCCTCTCTCCACTGAAGCTAATCTACCTACCTGAAAGCGTAACTGGTCCCTCTGAACCACAGTCATCTTCAAAACCACCACCATCCATATTAGTCAGACATCCCCCTCCTCCTCCTCTGCCCAGTTATCTGGGTCTACTTGAGAAGAAACAAATAATCTATGGTTTTGTATCTTTTAAAACGGGCTTCTTGCCTGTGAAGCTGAGGGTAAGTCAATCATTTACTTACAAGTGTAGTAGATATTCTGTAGAATATGTGCAAAAGACACGACACTGCCCTGAAAACCTTCCAATCTAATTCCAGTTGTAATAATAATAATGAGTAAGAACTGCAGTATAAGACCAAGGACTTACTTTGTTCAACTTTAGAGTATGCAACTATAGCAAAAAATGAATAAATTTTAGAGTGCAAGTATCTCCTAAGTCTACCTAAGTTTTCCTAATTTTAGAGAAAAGAAACTGGATTGCTCGTTACAGTGAGATTACAGAAGTTTAAATACTTGACGCAAATGAAAATAAGACCAACTCTTGCAATAAAAGAAATTGTGTTTACATTTCATTGGGATATTTGTAATAAGATATTAATGACACTTTTTGCATGTCAAACTTTGTATGATTTTAAAAAAGAAGTGTAGTGCTTTCGAACAGTTTTCATACGTACCTCATATAAGCAAGCAAGAAAACCAAGTGCATTTGATGACACTTTCAACAGTATTTACTTCTCAGTTCTGGCACTGAGAGCAAAATGTTTCCACTGCCACTGGTTTACTCGCTTTTTAATTAAAAGGTAGACCTCACGGTTTAGGCATGTTAATATAGTAAAAATAATTAGGATATTAATTACACTCAGTGTGGCAGTATTTAATTTCTCCTGTCATAACCATACAGCAAGACAATTTTAAAACATGTTGTAGCACGGGAATAAACTGCTTTAGGAGCTGAATGACATTCAGGCTAAAGCATTTACATGCAGGAGCATAAAACAAATTCCCCCCTGCTAATCCTTTAGACAGCCAGGTTTGTACCCCTAAATCCCCCTAGGTATCTACACTCTGCATGAGAACTCAGACCCACATCCCATCATAACACTCTAACATGCTCTGCACCTGGCCTTGTGAGTTTGCCTCTGCAGCAGTACAATTTCAAAAGGAGGTTTACAGTGCATCTCTCCCACCTATCCCCTTCCTCTCCATTCCAAAGCCTTGATGGTCAGCACAATACCGTGGGTGTTAGGAAACGTGAGCTCTGTTTCTCTCTGGCTATGGGCAGACCATCACCCATGTCCCAGCATTCAGCATGAGATCGTCATGATCTTTACTGAGAAAGCTGACTGTCCCCATTCAGTTTCTCAGATCATCAACTCTTCTGGCTACAGCTGCAATGCTACTTTGGCAGATCACTGGACATACACGGACAAGAACTAGACCGCTGGCTGAAACAGGTTTGTGTATGCTTGGCCTGGGCTATTTTATTTTGTGACACCAGCCCCAGGAAGTCCATCAACCACGCAAAAGGCTTTTTTAGACACTGTTGCCACAGTTAGTGTAGTGGCAGTGCCTAGCTGCACCACTTCCTCAGCTGGTCGAATCTAAGCCTAGATATCCTCCAAGTTGCTCTGTAAGAAGTTATCTTGAATGCAAGAGCTAACAGCTAAGCCACTGGTATTGTCCAGTTACTCGCACAGGGGTTTTTTCCTGCCCAGTTCTTTAAAATGTCGCTATATAGTAAGATATATGTTGTAATAAACATACCGCCTAATGACAACAAGCAAACTACTTCCTATATAACACTTTAAAGAATTTACCAAATTTGGTGTTGGAATACACAATTCAAGAAACTGACACCTAAAAGTCAGATGCAGTAATTCTCACAGTAAACCTCAACAAATTTTATAGATGCTACTCATATAATTAGCATGGACACAATAATTTAGGAATTTAGTATGTATTTACCCTCACAGGTTATTTTCATTTTATCCTACAATGAAAACTGAGGTATACTACATAATCAGGAAGCTCTTTCAAAAGAAGTCTTCATTATCTCAGTGCATGATACTTTTCACTGTCTAAACCACATCAACAAATTCTGCTTAATTACATAAATGGGATACTTAGCACGCATAACAGTGAAAAGGAAACTCATTTCCACGGATATTTAGGGAATTCTACTGCTACAAAAGACGTTCTTGCAGATTATGATACTTTGCTAAGGAGGCAGCATATTAAATTGACTTTTGTGGTTCACATGTGGCATTGAGTGCAACAACACAAAGTTACTAGAATTTCTGTTCAGGGCATCATTCAGTGACATGTCTCTTTTAATCACATTTTCTAAACAGCTCTACAAGTCTAATTTACAACACTGTCACTATATGGAATAAGTATTGCTCAACAAAAATGAGAACCCTTTTAAAATTCAATTCTTTTAACAACAGACTGCTTCTGTAATACCACCAAGAGAGCACTGTGATAGTACAGACACTAAAAGAATTCATAATGTCTTAAGAGCACTTTCTTCACACAAGATGCAAAATACCATTACTTGAGACATTCTCCCACTTCAAACAGGAAGCAATGACATACATACAAGCTAACGCAAACAATCTCTTTAGTGTATAAAATTATCAGCTCAATTTCAATAACACCATCGCTAAAAACTGTAATTGCACCATTATATAACATGTGGCGCTTTTTCCTTCTCTTTCTTTCTTTCCCCTCAAAGAGTGGGCTGTAACAAAACCTGTATGCAGGTACAGAAGATGTTGCTGAGCTGGCTGAATTTCAGCTCTGAAGTGGTCACATCCAGTCGAGTAGTATCACCACATCTGCCTGTTTACACTGCTTGAAACCAGCTTTCAATGAGATGAGAGCATGAAGACATCCATCAGTGTCTCAGACATGATCTTGATGTCGTAGCTAACTCCTGCAAAGGTAATCTAGTCACACACCAGCAAGCGGATGAAATTTATGACTAGCTGAATGACAATGGTAAGAAAACCCCTTCTGTTGGTTCCACCTCATATAACACAGACTGGCAGTAATAGTAAGAGGCAGCGCTCTTCCCTGCAGTGACTTTTCAAAAACTTTGAAGTTGAATTTATATTTATTATCACAAAATTCATGACACAAAGAGTGTGAACTACGTTACAGAAAGGATTATAGGCTCTTCAGACAGATAAAACACTGTGCAGTGTGGAAGAGTTGACTACTCTGCATCAAAGCTTTTTGGACATTTTATTTAACTTCTTCTAATATGCAAGGAAAAGATCACTATTAAATAACATCTTCCATAGCATAGTATAATTTGAACACATTAGAACAAATCAAGAATAACCAAATGACAAACTCAAGAATTCCAAGAATTAAATCAGATAGGTTGCTATTTATTTGAAGACAGATTTAAGAAAGAATGAATAGCACTTAGCCTGTAAGCCACATAAGCAATACACGATCCTCAGGCTTTTACTCCTTAACACGTTATGTAGAATTACCTTAACAGAAGTTCTTTGGGTAGTTTTTTGTTAATAAGGGCTTCATCATTATTTGAGAAAACCTGGAAGCAGAAAAGAAAAACATAATTTAAAAACACCAACAAGAAAACAGCTTTTAGAAAGCCTTTTCACCTTCTACTCAAATGCACAATTCTTTTAAACTACTGTTAGTGTCATGTTTTCAACATGTTATTGGTAATACTATAATATTTTTTCAATATACACAACAGGGCCACACCCACTCATACACCTAGTGCTAAGATAGCACTTTTATAATGCTCATAATCATTAAACAAGCAACCAGACGCCACACTTACACCCCATAAAGAAGTATTTTAGGCAGTAGTAAAACTTCTAGCAATAGCAAGACACATACAAACATGCAACAGTTGCAGGATGCTAAAACTGTCCCACTACAGAAAACAGAAACTGGACACTTTCTAGTTATTCAGCTCTCTTTCTTCACTGTCTAAAGCATAAATTCTTTGGCCCACATGGGATAACTAAAGATTTAAAGAATTAACTGCCACAAATATGACTGGTACGACAGCAACTGCTGTACAAGCAAGAGAAGCACCTCCAGAATTGCTACAAGAAAAGCAGAAAATACCTCTCACTCAGAACTACATATTACTAACATATCTCGTAAGAAAAATAAGGTAGAGAGACTGAAGGAAAATGACCTAGGAAAAAACAGGCAATACTAAGATTATATAGGAAAAAGTTTCCACAAGAGGAGAAAAGGATCAGTCAACAGTTAAACAGAAATACTAAACAAAGGAGATACTGACCAGACTTACAACTTCTTGTAAATATTTAAGTTTGAGAAATTTTGCCAGAGGAACACAGCAATAAACAAAACAGAAGGTGAATCAGAATTTAAGGAACCCTGGCATAGACTGGAAGAAGTCAAAGTCACAACCAACCACTACCCATGTAAAGAGAAGACCTTAATGGAGTCCATTTGCTGTTTGCATTACTGGAAACAAATGCCAGAAAGAGGGATCCGGAATAGCCAAGAGTTTTCTGAATGCTAAAAGGTAAAATTGAAAACCACACAAAACAGAAACATGAAACACAACTAGAAGAAACCTTTCCCCTGTCCTTCACTAAAAATATGCTGTTCCTGACTCTGAGCATCAGGGTATTATTACTCCTTGTCCATCCTACCATCAACACTTATGACATATTTGGTAACTATCTGCTTTGCTTCTTGGTTAACAAAAAAAGGAAGCAATAAGAAGTGGCTCTGAAAAAAAGTGCATCAAGTAAAGAATGAAAAAAAAGCCAAATATAAGCTTGTCTCTGTCTTCATAAAAAAAGGGAGACAGCAGAAAATACACATCTGAGAATTCTGAAAATATCTCCCTAAAAATACTGTAAGATCAGAGAACTCCAATTTCCTTCTGGCTGTCGTCAAGAACCCTTTTTCTCTACCAGTACCTCCTAGGTTGATCTCAGGTCTAACTGCATACTACTGTTTCTCAATTTCAACGCAACAGTAAAAGTCACTTTCTTCACCCACCACCTCTGTGCACAGTTATCCACACACCTATGAATAATAAAACTGTCAACTTTCAAAAAGGACCAACAAGTTTAATCAATCTTCCTTTTCCCGCAACTGGAGCAGCACAATTATTCACAGACTAGTGACTGTAGACATTCAAAGCGTAAAATGCCTATGCAATGCATACATATATTTTAATAAGACAATTCTACTTCCTTCTTGAAGAGACATTCTTGGCTTTAAGCAGTTCCACACGGCTGACCACAGGTTCAGGTTCGCTCTGGTTCTGCTTTATATGTGATACCCGTTGCTGTCATTATTTTTAGCCTTTATGCTGAAACACACTATGTACATCAACACTGGTTTTAGAGTGGGTTGACTGCTTCGGAGTTTGGCAATTCATAGATTTCTGAATCATCTGCATGCATGCCATCTTAAAATTATACGCCACTCACTGTTTGCAGTTTATAGCCTGAAAACAATAGCTCATGTTGGGATAATTTTTTAGAAGAGTCGTCAAAAGATAGGCCTAATTGTGTTTATTACAGCACTCATTCAGAAAAAGGAGACACATATGCCATCCTCATACAACTTAAGATCGCTAAAGAGTGAAGTGGGAAAATATTCTTGTCCATTACAGGTTAAAAAAAATTAAGTTGCAAAAAAGGAAGTTACCTCCACAAGAGTACACAAGGCCTGTGAACCAGACAAGTGAACTGAGATCTCATTAATTCTCATCCAGAATCTGAACATTAACTACCGACCACTAAAAATCTTCTTTCAACTTAATTATTCTATAGTTGCAGATAAATCCTCATTATCGAGCACACACTTCCCACTTATATGCTCTAAGAATATATTTTTAAATAAAGCTACTTTGCAGACTGCTACTAGTTTACACGTGTGCCATTACTTTTTCAGTTCAAAAGCTGCTACTATCTGTTTTTTCCTCAGATTAGATTCCCAGAAGTACAGTAACATGGATATATGCTCACTGTGTGAAGATGACACAGCATTTAAGTCAGTAAGAGAGCAAGTTACTATTTAATACAGACAGCTACAATGCATGCTCAAGACTTCAGAGTATTTCCAGCTACTCATCAACTCCTGCATTAAAAAGCCAAATCACTACAAATCATAGCACAGACTTTTGGGAAGAGTAAGTATTTTTCTACTGAGGCCAAGCTAAAAATCTAAACCTACAACCAAAGTGGCAACTCTTACAGCAAGAGAGCTTACAATCTCTATGTTTATGTTTAACTTTAGACTTTTAAGTTAAAGTTGGATGGACGAACTATTTTGAATACAAAATAGCAGATGCGATGAATATGGTTGCATTTAGGAATCCCAGTTAAAATTGAAAAAAACCACAGCTTTTACTACTGAATGAGAAGTGTGTGACTTGCCCAGCCAAAGTACCATGCCTGCTACACAAGTCACACATGAGGTCACAAAGAGATTTGAAGCTATTTTCCCTCAAACAGTAAGTTTGTTGGTGTCCAGGTGCAAGAACAGTAAGTGTTCTTGCATGCATTAGCTATAGTTATCATATCATAAAGTATTGTTCTTATGGAATAAGAATATTTAGAAAAAAATCAAAGTATCTCTTTAAAATACTCTTTTAATCTGAAAAAAGTATGTTAGGCTCTAGGGTTATACTGCATTTAAATCTCAGAAAAAGAGATGGACATCTTTAAAGGCTCTTCAATATTAGTTTTCCCCAAAATGAAGAACAGGCGTGGGATAACTGGGGTAGAGTCAACTTCTAGATGAACATCTGTAACATGATTTTGAATGTGCGGAAGCAGGGACAAAAGAGAGAAGGTGCAAGCGGAAGAATATATTTATTCTTTTAACATCTCCTGATAATCTAAAATTTCCATAAATTAAATAAATGCCCTGAGTACACCACTCTGAAGTAAATAGTGTTGTCCCTTTTATTTTTTTTACTTGATTTTTATCACATAACTTTATTTTTCTGTTTCTATTTATTAAAAAAAAACCACACCAAAATCAAAGAAGCATTCAATCACTGTAAGAAATATTCTAATAACCTTGTCAAATATGATTTCTTTTTCTTCAGTTACAGATAGTGCTGACAATGACATGCCCTCAAAAATAACTGCATACAATAATACAAAACAAGAATTAAGAATATCATAGATGTAGAAAGAATATTTCTTCTTTCTTTGCTTTTGCATTTGGTAGTTAAGTTTGACTATGTTAATGATAAGGTATCTCAAACTCTAGAAAATCGTGGGTTTAACTGTATAAAAACCTGAAATACAACAGACAAGTCTGTGCACAAGGAAAAAGGATAGGTGAGATAGGTGAGCACCTCTGCTATGAGGACAGGCTGAGAGTCGAGGTTGTTCAGCCTGGAGAAGAGAAGGCTCCGGGGAGACCTGAGAGCAGCCTTCCAGCATCTGAAAGAGGCCTACAAGAAAGGTGGGAGGGACATTTTCCAAGGGCATGTAGTGATAGGATGAGGGGTAATGGCTTCAAACTGGAAGAGGGGAGATTTAGATTAGATCTCAGGAAGAACTTTTTCACTGCGAGGGTGGTGAGGCACTGGAACAGGTTGCCCAGGGAAGCTGTGGAGGTCCCATCCCTGGAATTGTTCAAGGCCAGGTTGGATGGGGCTTTGAGCAAGCAGGTCTAGCGGGAGGAGTCCTTGCCCATGGCGGCGGGGTTGGAATTAGATGATCTTTAAGGTCCCTTCCAACCTAAACCATTCTATGATTCGACATATGTAATAAACGTTACTCTAAAACCAGCTCTAAATCTCCTGTAAACGTAAAAGGAGATAGAGAAAAATCTCTACATTCCTAAAGGAACTGCAAGAACAAACAAAACAAAACCCATGAAAGAAAACTGTAATTGCTTAATACTTGAACCTTGAGCCATTTCTTACATTCCTTAACTGACCTCTCTTGGTGGTATCTTCACTGTACTTTTGAAAGACTAGTTATGATAAGCTAAAAAGGGAGTATTTCCTTAAAAAAAATTACCTGATACTTGCTTACACTAAATTTCTTCAGCAACTACCACTTAATTTTTCCCCCTCTCTTAATTACATAAATCACATATCCATTGTGTAAATCTGTCAAATCCAAAAAGAATAATCTCCCTATTTTGCTTCCCTTTCCATATTATTAAATATACTAATTGCCACTAGTCCTAGAATATAACTTCTTGGTACACCACAGTTAACTTGTCACCATTAAAAGGACCACACATTATTCTCTTCTGGTCTGACAGGTAGTAATAAAGCTCTCTTGTTTTCACCAGCATTACTGAGTTAAGAAATCTTTTCTGATGGAGTGGCACATTTGTGTTTTGTACCCGGTCTGGCAAAGAACTTTAATATGCTCAAAAAAGTTCATTTTTCTCTACAAAGAAACAAGTGAATATTCATCCTGGTTTATCATGCTTACCTAAAACACTTAGAAATTTCCTTCAACTAGTATTTCAAGATCAAAATAATTTTGTTGATGGTCCTTAGGTTTTTTTAGTGATGCAATTTCCATTATCTTTCCACAGTCTTTTATTGAAAAGGACTGTTTTCTTTACTGATGAAACAGTTTAGTTAGCAGCTTAGCCATGATGGCTCAGTTCTACAGAGATATTTATTTATCTAATTTCCACTGAGATCAGAGTAGACAAGGACTTTCAACCCGTCAACTTTTCAAATCAAAAGTTATTAAAACCCAGACTCTCAAAAATAGCCTTGCTTAGTAGTGTGCTAAAGAGAGTAATTATGGGTAAATGTAGATTTGGGAAAGAGGGAAGATGAAGTCTGAGAGACCCCAAAGAACATCAGCAAAAAGGGAAGACAGATACATACTGAAAACAAGGCTGAATTATTCATCATGTCAGGAATACAACCCGTTGCCATTGGGTCATTGTCAGCAAAGGAGACAGCAGTTTAGAATTAAATCCATACATTTCCCTTCTCCTGCGGTTGACAGAGCAGACATCCTAGTTAAATTGTAAATATTGCCATATGTAAAAAGCATCAAGTCTTTCAGGTTTTCACTGGCAAGAACACTATTTATTTAGTATTATTTATGCAGTAATAGGCATTATAAGAACAAGATGTTTTAAAGCAAAATCCTGACAAAATAAACTTTTACTCAGTTCCCCTGATGTGCAGACTTTTTTTAAGCAAACACAAACCCCACCAGCTTGCTGCACATCTCTTCTCCTCAGTGAAGACACCTAATTGTTGCCTGTGTAATTTCCCCTTCACCATGCTGCTGTAATTGCCTCTTGCTATTACGGCACGAAAGCCAGAAGATCAGCTTTGCTACCCAGAGCACTTCATGAGCACGCTAAAGTAATGAACGGCATCCTAAAAATCTCTCTATTTAAATACAGCAGAAAAATGGAGGAGGAAGAAGAAAAGGGAAAACAATCTTCCTTTACTATGCAGTTCAGATTATCTCACGTTACACTATGGAGTGCTCTCTAATGGTCAGAGAATTGCTGTTAGCTGGCACTTCCTCCAGAAACACACAATTAATGCATTAGACTTGGGCAGCCTGGCAGAATCATTTAACACCATGCAAGTAGCAAAATGTAACCGTATCTAGGCAACAAAAGCAGTGCTAGGCAAATGTGTATGCATTGCCAACAGAACTGAAATAAGTGATATTGAAGACACAACAGCTGATGGCACAGGGCTGGTGTTAAATTAGAACCCACAGTATAGCTTTCTGTACAATCGATAAAATTATGACACACCAAAGTGAAACACACAAGGCGATGCCACCTCGGACCAAGGCCATCTACAGCAGAGACAGACTGGCAAAGTCTTTTATTTCAACACACACACACTATCTGCCCTCCAGGCTCTCACTCCTATGCTCCAGCTGCTCACCCTGCTCTGTCTTAGGCTTTGCCTTCGTGCACTTTAAAATCCCAGCCATCCTTGTCTGTCATGGTCACTAACCCTTTTTTCCCTTGGACACCTTCTACCAGAGCCCGGAGCATTGTCTTCAGTAGGCTTGTAGCTTCCTCCTCGCTGCCAGATACCCACTGGATCTTCTGTACTGGTCTTCCCTCAGGATCTTTTCTCTTCCAGCACTGTGACAAACTGACTGATCAAAAGCAACCAACACCTCATATGAAAAGCTTTTTATTCTTACTGTATTGGTCATCTTCAGCAGTAAAGGCTCGCCTTCAGAGAATGAGATCAAATACACCTGGGAACATCTCTCTCTCTTTCCATAATACCTTCCACTGACCTAAGGCTGCCTATAAGGACCATATTGCTTTTAAATTTTCCCCAGAGTCAGTGCTGTGCTATATAATAAAACCTGCCAGGCAGAAGCAGCTGGCCACACTGCCCACTTTGCTGCCTGGTTTTCTTCCAGAAAAGCCATCATTCTTGTTTTGCCAGCATTGGTATTCATACCACATCATTCACATTTTACTGGAGGGTATCAGTCTGGCTCTGCAAGGCCCTGTTCTCACAGGGTGACAGATCAAGGTCATTTGTGAACTTCATAGCTGATGTCCATAGCTGCACAACTCTATCCCGAGGCCTTTGGCTGTTCCCGTTCAACCGCCTCAGTGCGGAGCAGGGGGTGCTTGGAGGCTGCCCTGCCTGCTGTCTCGAGCACATCGGCTCATTCTCAGTTGACCACATAGCTCACGTCACCCGTTTCTGTGTGTTTTTCAGAAGGGCAGTCACCTACTGCCAACAACATATTTGGAAATCGTCAATCAAACCTTTTGAAGAGTATGGCTTAATTACTGCAAGCAGCCAAGTATTAAGGCCTAACAGGTTAGTCTGACCTGTTAGCTGAGCTGACCATTCTTTAATGCAAGACCTAACCTTGTCTCCTGCAAAGTCACCAAAGAGACAACAAACCTCTAAACTACCCCAATATATTACGCACACATTCGCATACAGCTGTCTTACCAGCACTGTTATTTAAGGTGCTGCGACACAGATTTATTTAAACATTTAACTCATTGTAAATTCTGATACAAATCGACAAGGTACAGAAGAAAGTTGCACAACTTTTTCTCTACCATGTCAACATTTCAGACTGACTTGAGTGTGATAGCTCCTACTTTAACTTGTTAAAAATTATAACAGGGAAATCCAATGGCTTACTGAATTAATGATTGACCTAATTACTTGCAGGCCTAAAATTCAGTTGAAAGATAGCATTTTATCAATACTTGCTACCATGTAACTGATGTTTGGTAGCCTGCATGACAGGAAACATTAGGTTCAATCCAATACCTAACAAAAAACCCCCAGACATTACACTATTATTTGCAAAAAAAGGTTTGCAAGTTCTATTTCCTCCATGTTACTCTGAGGTTGGAGCTAGATGGAAGACTAACCCTCCATTCAGGTTATGATCCACATAGTTCACACTTTGTCTTTTAAAAGCATCTTGTTCTAACCGCTACCAGAGATGGCAAAAAAATCCTGAACCATTTGGAAAAATAATCTACCCTTTACCTAACCTTTCATGACTAGAGACCGCTTCAGCTGAGGGAAAAAAAATTAAAATCCAACATCTACTGTTTAAACACTAAGAAATTTGGAAAAAGCTGCTAATTGTATCCCTGTATAATCTGTAAACATACATGAATAGACAGTTGAAAAAATAGGTTTCACAGTTTTATCCTCATCACGTTATACACTGATTCACAAATCTTTTCTTCAGTTTGTTATGACTGAATATTTCCTTCTTCAGATATCCATTATTCCTCTTTTAAGATTACGCACTTCCAAATAAAAACAGAACAAGTCTTATGAGGAGCGGCTGAGAGAACTGGGGTTGTTTAGCCTGGAGAAAAGGAGGCTGAGGGGAGACCTTATCGCTCCTACAACTACCTGAAAGGAGGCTGTAGAGGTGGTGGTCGATCTCTTCTTCCAAGTAACAAGCGATAGGACAAGAGGAAACGGCCTCAAGTTATGCCAGGGGAGGTTTAGATTGGATATTAGGGAAAGCTTCTTCACAGAAGGGGTTGCCCAAAATTGGAACAGACTGTCCAGGGAAGCGGTGGAAATACCATCCCTGAAGGTATTTAAAAGACAGGTAGACATGGTGCTCAGGGACATGGTTTAGTGGTGGTTTTGGCAGGGTTAAGTTGATGGTTGGACTTGATGATCTTAAAGGTCCCTTCTAACCCAGACGATTCTATGATTCAGCATTTAGACACTATTCCTAAAAATCAAAATAAAGCATTCCATTAACAGTCAAATCTACAAATCACTTTGAAAGAGAACATGGGGATACCCATATCATCTACTTTATGGGCCTGGAGACCAACAGACATGTGGCAGAAAATCAGTATCAGATGTATGAAGCAGTTGCTGACTGCAGCCCATCACAAGGGTAGATTATGCATCATACAGATTCTGTGCTTTCTTTTTCTTGAGCAGGTAAATAACAAATCCCTCCTTCAGCATCAAGCAGAGACTCAAAAGCCATCTGCAGAAGTCTAAATTCAAAACACCTGAGAAAGGTACTTTCCTTTGACCACTCAAGTAATTTAAAAACTCTAAGCAGAAATGCTGGAATACATTCTAAGGCTGCTTCCATCACAACACTCAGAGGACCGTGTGCTCATATTACAATTTGTTTAATCACAAAAATAATCCATTTGCTTTAATGCAGTCTTATAGAATCATGCTACCTAGTACACACTCTCAGACATTCAGAGCATGATACATTTCTGAAAAATCAGGCCGAGAAAAAAGCTGGTGTCCATTTGTTTTAATGCGGTAGTATTTGGTTAGGAATAGCCATTCAGTCTCAGTCATCCAAATTTAATCCAGATCACAGTTTCATCAGAGCCCTTAGGAGTACATCTTTCAAAACTCCTCCTCCAAATCACCACTTCTGCATATACTTGTTTTTACTGCCACACATACAGCTAAGTTTTATGCCCAGTCTCCAATACTAGCATACTAACTAACACACTGATGGCGTGACAACGGAGACCTGAAATCCCCACAGAGCGTGCACACGGAGATTCTTCTGCAGGTCCATTTCCCCAGGAGTTTGCACCATTCTAATTTGGACTGACAGAGTCCTCCCTCCAGTCACGCAATCCCCCATCCAGAAAGGCAATTTTTTTTCTTACTGTACGTAGCTCAAACTGTAAATGAAATTACAGCTTAAGTCCTTACTGCATGGTTGAAGCAGAAGCCCTTCTTCCAAGCACCTGTGAAACAAAAATTTTGAGTACCAATATTTCCCCTCCCATATAACTCCTCTTCAAAAATATTTTTGAGACTTAAAAGGTATAGTTCATTACAGAAATTACTCCATAGCTTCTACAAAGCCATTTCAAAGCAGTGCTTGATCTGCATCATAAACACTATGCCAGAACTAATGTTTTTCCTAGTACTGAGAGTGTGAAATCTTTATTACGAAGAGCAAACCCTCTCTGCAAGGCAATCTCCCTAGGGTATGAACCAGGAAAAAAGATGACACAAAATCTGTGTTGCGGCTGCACACACCATATATGTAGTATATAATTAATAAAAGCTTTCAGTTACGAGACAAAATTAGGTACCTCTTCATGATTACAAGCAGCAATTATAACTGACTTCAAAGGAAACAGCATCATAGCAGCATTTCCAAAACATTTTTTTCCAACTGTACCAAGAAAGGTAAGAGGTTGAGATATAGAGGAGAAACTGGAAACCCACTTAATTGTATTTGCCAAAGTTTATAGTTCTTGAAATTCCTTATAAATAAAATAACCTTGATACTTTCGCTTAAGTAGATTATAGACCATTTTGAGAACTACAAGCACACTCAGACATTTTGCCCCTTAATATTCAGATAACTACTGCATAACATCAAGTCATGATACGGAAATGCCTTTTCCCTGTGAAGCTCTGACCTCAATTTCAACCTCTGAAGACAAACTTGACATACTGGTAGAGTTTCACATTTATGCAGATTTGATGATGTCTTGTCTCCTTATTGATTCAAATTTACAGAACATACTGGTTAACCAGTTCAACAGCAATCAAATCCAATGAAAACAGAGTTTACTATTTCCTTCTGCCTGAAGGAGAACGCAGGAAAACATTGGGATAGAAAAAGAGAGTATACCATAAAGTATGGCCAACATTTTAAGGGTAGCAGCTTGATACCAAATTTTAAGTATTTTCTTGTGGGCTACACAGCAGCAGCTTGTGGTTCCAAGTAGTCATAAATGTGCAAGCCCAGAAAAGGGCACATTTCCAGTTCCAGTAGTCCTCCTCTAGCACAAGTGCAGTGGTTCCTCCAAGGCAAAGATGACCCAGAGGGGATCATTCAAGAGACTGGCTGTAGTTGATTGTATCAGCTGAGGTGACCTTGTATTTTAAACAACACAACTATCATTGCATTTCCATTACCTCTCTGTACCCCGCAGAAATTATTTTAGCCCCATTTAAAGGCTTAAATTCATACTGTAGTTTTGCTTGGTTTTTTTTTTGGGGGGGGGGGGGCATGGGGGACAGGACACACGGATCAGGTGGTGATAGGAGGGGAGTCATTGGCATCAGCAAAACTTAGAGGAGTTTTAGAGATTCTGCACTTTCTTTTTCTTGACCAGGTAAATAACAAATCCCTTCTTAGGCATCTGACACTCAAGTACAATTTGCAGAAGCCCAAGTTCAAAACATCCGAGAAAGGTATTCCCTTTGCCCATTCAAGTAACTTTGAGAATCTATGCAGAAATGCTGAAATAGAATCTAAGACAGCTTCCACCACAACATCATTCACAGGGACTGTACTCAAATTAAAATTAATCTCACCACAAAAATAATCCATTTGGTTTCACAGTTTTGTAGTATCACACTATATACACAAATTTTCAGACATTTAGACCACAGTACATTTTTTGAAAAAATCAGTCTGGGTGAAAAGTTTGATCTTCCCAAACTACTAGTAAAATAAAATCTTCAAGCTCAAGAACAACTAGTTTAAACTTTGATAGACACACAAGGAATAGCTTGATCCTGAAAAATAAACATGGAATTGACAGAGGAGATACCAGTATGCTGTGAATTTTAAGTCCATCGTTATACTCCTTTAATCATAGAATCATAGAACGGTTAGAGTTGGAAGGGACCTTAAAGATCATCAAGTTCCAACCCCCCTGCCATGGGCAGGGACACCTCTCACTAGAGCAGGTTGCTCAAAGCCCCATCCAGCCTGGCCTTAAACACTTCCAGGGATGGGGCCTCCACAACTTCCCTGGGTAACCTGTTCCAGTGCCTCACCACCCTCACAGTAAAGAACTTCTTCCTAATATCTAATCTAAATCTCCCCTCTTCCAATTTAAAACCATTACCCCTTGTCCTATCACTAGACTTCCTGACAAAGAGTCCCCTTCCAGCTCTCCCGTAGGCTCCGTTCAGATACTGAAAGGCTGCTCTCAGGTCTCCCTGGAGCCTGCTATCAGCCTCCCCAAGCCACATTTAATGCCTTGTGTGTACCTTTTTCTGTTGTAACTATGGATAAAGACTTCCTTCATTTTTAAGAATGCAAATCTGACTTTCACCATTTAGAAGTTACTCTGTGTGTACAATCTTCCTTCTCAGAAGCTTTAAAATTAGAATATCCCACGTCATGTTAAAAGTTCAAGTGGGAAACCTGTTTGTAAAAACTCAGACAGCTGGAGTCCAACCATATCACATTCAAATACGTAGCTCAAGTACGATCAGAAATGCTAAGAATTTTTGCACTGTGCTAAAACATAAAGAAAAAGAAAAAAAAAGAAGAAACCTATGGAGTATACAGATCACCTTTCTGAAAAGGTTATTAGAAAGAATGCAAGAAAATGTTGTGACTATTGTCTAAACTAGCTCCAAGCTACTGTCTGAACTGTGAGGGAGAACTCTGGTTTTACAATTTCTTCTGGTTTTGCCCTACTTAGCATATCCCGTTTACGTGTATTTCTGATTCAGTAGAAACCCAATCTGAACTATTGCACAAGTTGATAACAATTTATATGAAATTAATGCAGTTGTTCCAATTTCTAATTGACAAAACAGCTGAAGTACTGTTAATGTGTAGCCTTCTGCTGGCATTCAGATTGATATTGCGACAGTGCCAAGATTAGTACTACTATTCTACACTAATCTAAAAATAGTTGCCATGCTTCAATGAAAATCTGACTTTTATTTCAAACTTCCTGCATCTACTAGCCCCATATTAAGCTCAATTTTAACCATGACGAGTAAATACTCCAGCCTATTGACAAAATAAGCAAGCAATAAGCTAATGGTCCTTCTGATTTGTAGGAACTCCCTATAGTAAAAGACTGGTATTAATTGGTCAAAATTAATTTTTTCTTCACCTTTCTTTAATTTTAAACTATGCAGCTATGAAGAATTAAGAGGGGGAAAACAATCTAAACAGAACTAGCTCTATAACAGATAGCAATTCAAGCGTAAGCATTCACTGAATAAAATATCTGAAAAATATGGAAGAAAAAAAAAAGGGATCCTTTTCTCATCAGCTGTCAAGTGCCACTAAGGAGCTGCCCAATAGAAGAATCTGCACAGCAGTAAGGCTGATCCAGTATCAGATTCTACCAGTTACAACAACAACTCAGTGCTTTGCAGATTCTGTATCTGCTGAATTTAGACTGCTAAAGGTATCTGTCAGGAACATCAAAATGGACCATGAAGAAAAACTCCATACCTGGGAGTACCTGGATTACAGTCTGTAATTTTTCCTAAATTTAGAACAGGAGATAAATCTATTTTATTCAACTGACTTTTAAGATATTGTGTCTTCTCTGATGTGGAGTAAGGCGTGTGGTGGAATACTAATGTGAAGTAGGATGTGTCATTAAGTCAAATCGTAATCACTTCGCCAATACTACATCCTCATTCAGTGATGTTTACTCCTCCTTGTAGCAGGAGACAGATACATCCTAAAACCTTTTCAAACCAAATCCAGCAGGATTCTACATAGAAGCACACTGCAATCTCAGACAGTCTATCCTTATTTTTATTCCATTCACATATTAGTTTTCAAGGTTGTTTTGCTTAGGTTCAAAACATATAGGCTAGAATCGGGAAAGGCAAAGTGCAGAAGAGAGAGAAGGAGCATGAACAAGCCTTCATGCAACAGAATAAAAGAAAGAAAAGTTACACCACCACAGGGATATGCTCCTTCCCTTTGCAAGGCTGAGCACTTCCTCCTCAGAACTTGCTACAGGAAACCTACTATCATTACACACATACAAATATACACATAAAGTGATTTTCTGCCTTAAAACACTGTGCATTTCCCCATGTGTGAAAGGCTCACACCTGTGCCTTCTTCCTGCACAAAACTACCCCTGCAAAGCAATAAGGCATCAGACACTTAAGTGGCAATTGACGACAAAGATCATAGCAGTATCTTTCCCAAACACGCCATGCCTGTCTCTACTCACTCCCTCTTATGCGCCTTGTTGTCTTCCTTTCACAAACCATGATGATGCACCCCTCCCCTGCCACTCGCTGCGTACACATACCGTATGGCATCCCCATGTACTCTCCCCGCAGAGCAAACCTCAACCACTCTTCCTCCTTCACCGCACATACGCTCTGTGACACACCATCTCTACATACAGACGCAGCAAACCTCCTGCCCACCACATTCATGCCACAAATCTATTATATTTATAAACGCATTTGGGCATACAGGTAAACCATCACAGCCACGCACGCTTACGTGTATAAACAACTGCCACTCTATACACACAAAATATCACAACCTGTTTCTGCTACCTACATATAAAAGTACAGATAATCCTTGCCACATCCATGGCGTGCATGCCTATAAAAATATCCACAATCACGCCACACCTAACGTTCACTATATATACACACACACAGACACAAGCCCCGACCAGACAGTATACAGACACAACCACACACATACGATGCCATGTCACGTCCCTGCTCACAACGCCCCATCTCTGCCACAACACAAATACACTGCTGCGCCCAAATCATAGCAGATACACACACACACAGACAAAAGCGTAATATCACGCTCGTGTCCCAGCGCAGATCTGCCATACACACACATCCCAGCCACACCCTGGCTTACCGCACAGGCACAAGCACTGTAGCACCGCACCCCACCCCAGCACCCCACGCATCCACACCGTAGCACCCCACATCTGCTGTGTCCCCCTACTTTACACGGGGGGGCCGACACGCCTCTACCCCAGCCCGGCCGCTTTACGCGCCCACATACACACATCCCCTCTCCTGTGTTACACAGGGGGACACCACAGCACAGCGCGGCCACACCTGACCTGTTCTACACACAGGCAGGCTCCAACCATGGCCGCTCCGGCGTTTTCCAGGGAGGCAAGGCACCCCTCGACACCTCACCCACAGACGCGCAGGGACAGCCTCTCCTCGCCTGCGCTACAGCGAGGGTCAACGCAGCCCCCTCCCCCGGCTCTGGACAGACAGACAAACTCTCTCTTCCCCACCGTTACCACGGTGGCCGCCA